>NMRB01000878.1:116163-183216 GCA_002633025.1 Notospermus geniculatus
CTCAACGGGCGGCGCGTTTAGGATACCACGATGGGGGATTGATCGCCCGTCTCATTGATTACTCTTCCAAAGAAAACAGATTCTAACACACCGGTCGCATGGGGGCGTTGAAGTCCAGCAGGAGCGATCAAGCTGGTCATTCATTGCCATTGTCATCGTAGGCGGGGCGAGTATGGTATTGTTAGGTCAGCGAGAGCCAATCATGGTTGTCCTATTCAATAAAGTGGTCGAGGAGGGTTGGGCTTACCGCGTTGTGTCAGCGCGCGCGTCTTTTTATGAAAGAAACCTAATCGAAGACGGCCTAATTAAAGCTGAACTTAAAGCGATGTACGCGAGCCCTGCAGTTACTGCACATCGATAGTTCCTCGGGGAAATCCCATGGGGAATTCCCGTGAGATTTTGAAATTTTCCCGGCGATAAACATTTATTTCGCCCAAATTCATTGAAATAATATTAACAAAAGATTTTTCTTGAACGTTTTAGTGTATATAAAACGTCGGCGAACCCGTAATTTGATGATTCAAAGATGCTGGAAATCACACTGAGATCAGTTTCAAGAATCCCGCGAGCAATGAATGAAATTGGGGAGCTATCGCGGGTCGCGATAGCTGAACGAGATTTCATTTTCAACTCTCGCGACTACATCGCTTTAATAGATATAAACCCCTTCGTGGCGCGTACAGAAAGAGGTTGGCGAATCGATCAGAGGGTTGTGGGTTCGAATCTCGGTGCCATCACAGATTATTTTTCGTTTTGTCTCAATTGGCAGCTATGCTGAGATCTTCACTGTTCAAGACTGGTGGCAAGTGAAACCAAGTGTGACCGTCCGAGAGGGTATCGATTCAGAGGTAGTTTGGAAGTGCCTTGTGGCTGTTCGTAATTTCTACTTCTGCCGCTTGGGGTTTATATCTATTAAGTTCAGCTTTAAACCACAAACCACAGTATTTACCAGTTGACTGAGCACAACCTTGGAGTTTTTGCCATAGGCTGTTCAAGTGACCCTAACATCATTCCGTAACTGCGACATTATTTACCACTGACATTTTCAAGCTTGGCACTTCGCCCATGTTGAAGTTAGGATGAATTATACATGTACATGTACTTTATATAGAAAGTGTGTACATGTACATGTTGTTGCCAATGGCTTTTCTTCCACAGGCTTGACGGTAATGTTTACTATGCTAACTCGTTATTTTTTGGGCGAGTTTTATCATTTCGTGATTCAAGTGCCTACGTCGCGTCGTGTCCCGTTGTGGGACCAATTTTCATGAGGGAGCGAACCGTAATAATGTTTATAAAGTTCCGTGGTTTTGTTTCGACGGGCATGTCCATCTTTAAGGAAATCATATTGGGAAAGGGGTTGTGTGTCTGGTTCAAAAGGAAACACAAACGCAGGGTATTATTTTTTATAACAATATACCGGCATGGCAGGGGAGGATGGCTTAGCAGGTGGGAGTGGGATTCGGGTTTCGACAGGAATATTGAGTGTGGATGGAATAGGATAGTTATAACGACACACGGTGTGGAAGATATTAATCAAGCCACATTTTATATCAGTTTAAACGGTAGAAGAAGTGGATTGTTCAAGCCTAAACCTGTGAACCCTCGCTCGCCAGCCTTGAAAGCAGAATTAGCGAATGAAGATTGGCTACTCATTGGACGCGATGATGTGGGGGGTCATTTTATTGGCTGGATTGGACCTTTTGTGATATTTTCGCATTTCTTAAACGAAAGCAAGATGAAAAAATATAGCGGCGGTAAGGCGGAGAAATGTTAAGGAATTTCACAGTCGTCCATGGAAAATGCACTTAATTTTACCGAGGCCACTTGGTGGAAAACGCATTCATCTATTTATTACATTCATGTGTATTCCCCGTTGGTATTAGGCCAAATGCACTCATTAGCAATAGGGTGAACCATTTCGTTACACCCCCATGACTTATAGAGCAGAGGTGACACCTATAGAGGCTCATTGTTCCGAGAGGTGTGGTTCACCAAGCACGGCCAATCACACCTTGAATAATGTGTACTATAAGTTCAAACACACGCATATTCTCGCGTGGTCTGCTTCACCGTGGATAACCCCATTCAACTGCAACCCAACCTCGTCCCCAGGGGTATAGTTCGCTTTCTGACAATATGGCGGTCGCGTCACTAACCCCTGGCATCAGCTTTGGATTTAACGCACGTGATTGGTTGACGGAAAACCGTCAAATATACCCAAGAATATACCCAAAGAAATTTTCAAAATATTTTGGATCAAACCAGAAGGATATCTATATCCAGATTTGATGATTTTTTGTAAAAAGAATTTAAAAAGCACAAGTAAGTATTTCAAATTGATTATTTTGACTCGTGCTGCCACCTATACTTAGTCCAAGATTCCTGGATTATTAACCGAAGCTGATTCCAGGGGTTAGTGAGCAAGTGATCCGAGGTTGTCTGAGCGAACTATACCCCTGGGGACGAGGTTGACTGCAACCCGAATTCTCTTATCTGTAAATCTCAAAAGCCTCTGCGATAATGTTTTTTATCTTTAAAGGGAGACTCCACTCATTGTTGTAAACTTTTGAATTTTTATCAATCCATGGAGACTATTGCATGAGTTGTGATGTCACTAGTGTCAACAGGCTGACGACCTTATTAGTGAATGCGCTAATACTGTAACTGCCTAGGCCTAATTGGTTGTACCTTCATAAATATGCATTGAGCAGATATGACATCACATGTGCTGTGCAATGGTCCCTTGGAATGCAATAAAAATGCTTAAAATAATGAGTTTGCTGATGTTAAAAAAAATGACATGTTGCAGATATTGGTTCACGTGGGCCTATAGTCCCTTTAAGTGACCATTATATTTGGTCCAAAATGAACTTTCGCCGCAATTTTCGGCACTAAATCATTATCGGCTTTCAAAACATTCAGCTGGTATATGTTACTTTTTATGCCTAGTAGTGTCCGGGCTAATAATAAAACCGATTAGTTTGCGATTAATATGTTTTTTCGGGCATTTTGTGGTTTTTTACCGATTTCATAATTAAGAAATGATTCTGATTGGTTAAAATCCATGGGGTTTACATAGGCTACCCTACTTACCGACGGAGTCCGAAAGTGGGACAGAGGCTGATGAGCACGTGTTCAATCTGGGGCTCACGGGCGGCCGAGGTTGAGAAGCACGTGGATTTGTATTTAGAAGTGGATTTATATTTAGAAGTGGTTTGAGGTCAGTCTCTATCTTTAGCCATGCTAGCGTCCAATGGAAATACCTAGTAAGTCACATTTTTGGAAAAAATGAGTTAAGGTCAAATTCGAATTTTCTAGGTATTTTTTCATCATAATAGACAGTTTTTGTTTAAAAAATGTCCGCCAAGCTTCAGAATGAGAGAGGCAAAACATAGTAAGTGCACCACTCGGTCATTGCTTCCCAAAGTAAAACCTAGTAAGAGCACACTTGCCTGTTTTGTGTAGTGATGTGGACCTGTGACTTGCTATGTTTTTCCTCTGTACCTCACTCAGGTGAGTCACTGAAGAGTGTTAGAGTGTTTAGGAAGTTCGAAATGGTTTCAATTTTCAAACAAGAAAAGGACATCGGAGCGATGTCAATGGTTTCCGATGAGACGTTTACTACTCGAGAGCTAATTTACTGTGACCTTGACCTCTGACCTTGAGAAGTATTGCGTAACTGGAACAGGCATACTTGATTAAATTTATAGGAGATGGTTAATTCTGTCTTCTAATTAGTTTTTTCCTGAAATTCTGAGCAGATTTGCACTTTAGAATTCTTTGACCTTGACCTTGGCCTCTGACCTTCAAGGTCATTGCGTAATCTGAAAGCTCATCCTTGATAACCTAGGCGTAGATGAAGGGTTTTAGGCTTCCACCATCACCAGGTTCTGTCTCATGTTATTTGTGATGGTTGGCTGTTACCTTGACCTCTGACCTTGAGAAGTATTGCATAACTGGAACAGGATCCCTGATTAAACCTATCGGGGATGGTTAATTCAGGCTTCTAATTCGTTTTCTCCTGAAATTCCGAGGAGATTTGCACTTAAGAACTGTTTGACGTTGACCTTGACCTCTGACCTTCAAGGTCATTGCGTAATCTGAAAGCTCATCCTTGATAACCTAGGCGTAGATGAAGGTTTTAGGCTTCCACCATCACCAGGTTCTGTCTCATGTTATTTGTGATGGTTGGCTGTGACCTTGACCTCTGACCTTGAGAAGTATTTCATAACTGGAACAGGATCCCTGATTAAACCTATCGGGGATGGTTAATTCAGGCTTCTAATTCGTTTTCTCCTGAAATTCCGAGGAGATTTGCACTTTAGAACTGTTTGACGTTGACCTTGACCTCAGACCTTCAAGGTCATTGCGTAATCTGATAACCTTGGTATAGGTGAAGGTTTTAGGCTTCTACCATCACGAGATTTTGACTTATGTCATGTTATCAAATTTGAATATCAAATCTCACCATGATATCAGCAAATATCGTGCGACCGAGCAGGTGCAAACTGAAAATTTCAGTTGCAATAACATCCGTGGATGAGCTATGCTATGATGTTATGATACCAGTTTCAAGTTGCTTACTGTGGCAGCTTTCCTGATATGTCAAAATATCAAATTTGACTTACTAGTTTTTTACTTTTGCAAAGTCAGCATGAAAACAGAGGTAAAACATAGCAAGTCGCATTTAATTCTGTTATATAACATATTTTTTGAAACATCTTAAAATGTACTTCAGAACAATTAATTAGGCCTAGGCCTAGAAGTGTTTCCCACAACAAAACTCTTCCAAGTTGTCATTCCAACTCTTGATATTGGACCTGGAAACATAAACCCATTTTTCTCGAAAGTACCAAAATGTGACATACCACGGCCCAGTTTCACGAAAGAAACTTAAGTCTAAAGTTTGACTTAAGTCATCATGTGACCAGGGTTTCCGCAAATCAGATGACTTCATTTCAGACTTAAGTTTTTTCTTAGACTTAAGATTGTTTGTGAAACTGGGCCAAGGTATTTCCATTGTACGCAAGCATGGTGCAAGATGGGGTGTTCATGAGCGTTTTCATTTGTTTATTACGACGAGCCGTGGATTATCACTCACACTTTTTGTGCGAGTACTGGGTTGGGCTTGTTTTGTTTGATCATGATGGAGAGGGAGGGTTGCTTTGTTTACTTTTTTCAGTCGGTGTGTTGGCCTGAATTGAATGCACTTTGCGTAGGCTATGACAGCTTCTGTTCATTGGACTGTTTAGTGTATCAGGTTGAGCACTTCGTGCTCTTGTATCGAAGGCAGTTTTGTGCGTTTGTGCTCGCGAACATTCTTTATTTCAAACCCTTTCCACGTGAACAATTTACGCCGTCAGGCTTGTCAATGAATTTGAATGTATTAACGATAATTTCAAAAATTCAAAATTTTACACAAGCCTGGCGGCGTAAATGGTTCACGTGGAAAGAGTTTGAAAAAGAATATTCGCACAAACACACAACACTGCCTTCGATACAAGAGCACGAAGTAAGTGCTCAACCTGATAGGCCTACTGCTACACTATAAAACAGTCCAATGGACAGAAGTTGTCATAGCCTGCGCAAAGTGCATTCAGTTCAGGCCAACACACCGACAGAAAAAAGTAAATCAACTCTCCCTCTCCATCATGATGAAACAAAACAAGCCCAACCCAGTACTCGCACAAAAAGGGTGAGTGATAATCCACGGCTCGTCGTAATGAAAACGCTCATAATGCACCATGGCTAAAGATAGAGACTGACCTCAAACCACTTCTAAATATAAATCCACGTGCTTCTCAACCTCGGCGCCACATCGAGGTCGAACTAATTATACAAACCATCGTATAGGTATTTGCTCGTCCGCCCGTCAGCCCGAGATTGAATGTGTGCTCATCAGCCTCCGTCCCACTTTCGGACTCCATCGGTAATAGCTGGCCTATGTAAACCCCGCATGGATTTTAACCAATCGGATTCATTTCTTAATTATGAAATCGGTAGAAAACCACAAAATGCCCGAAAAAACATATTAATCGCAAACTAATCGGTTTTATTATTAGCCCGGACACTACTACGCATAAAAAATAACATATACCAGCTTAATGTTTTGAAAGCCGATAATGATTTAGTGCCGAAAAGTGTGTCGAAAGCTCATTTTGGACCAAATATAATGGTCACTAAAGGGACTATAGGCCCACGTGAACCAACAATGAATGGAGTCTCCCTTTAAAGCCGCACACTATGCACCGCTACTCACTCCCCAGTTCGGCCGAAATATACCGGTAGTGCAACCTCATCTACAGGCGTGCGTAGTGTATAGAACCATAGAACCACATATTATAGCATTATCCTGCATCGAGGTTTTGGGAATCCCCTTGGGGAATCCCCAATGCTGTGTGTAGTCTTACGCAGCCAGCCACACAGTACTGCTACGGTTCCCCAGATTCGAAACAGCGACTGGGTGACCGAGACTATGCTCATCGATTATAACCCATCTGTATAGTGTCTGGCTTTAAGAAACAGGTGTATAAAGATAGTTGCTTACATCACACCGGCAACATGGACGACCACAGTCCATGGCCAGATGTTATATCTGCCAGTGTTTCTGTGGGTGAGTGTTTCCCCTTATTGTTTGGCAGATAGATCGACATGTTTCTCTGTGTGTCCTCTATTATCAAGTCACCGCTTATTCCGTCAGACAATAGGAGGGGAACACTCACAGATGGGAAACACTGGCAGATGTTACACCGGCTTTCGCTTCACTCTCTACACCACTTTAGCATTCTTTTTTTTCTCTAGGCACAATGAAGAGCACACAGCTTTACACTCGACAAAGACATGGCCAAGGATTTGGCTATTTCACACAAAATGACGGTGATATAATACATAAAAAGAGGGTCGGGAATTATGGCAGGTCAAATCTTGAATGCGTTTTGACATTTTCGACCTCTCAAATAATCAATAGCTGCTGCACCAGTGTCCTTTTCGACAAACATATTTTTTTCTGTTGGTATTTTATTCCCGACTGAACTGCACAAAGAGGACTATTTAGTCCATGAGCCAGACCGATTTTGACTACCAATTTCGTGACCAGATCCAACATTGATTTTTGATCAGTCTGATGTCTGAGGTGTCTGAAATCATGTGATGGACATTTCAATTCAGTAGCTTTATACCCCTAATTGAGATTCTTAAAATCGTTCATTGGAATCCCATTGCAATAATTACACAGACTTGTATTACAAATTGAGGTGTCTATATACAGCTAACTTTTTTCTCGTCGGTTTTAGACCCCATAAATGTATTACGAATAGATAGAAATATGGCGCTTCTCAGTCAGTTAGGCCTGTTTAGAATATGCGATAATTAGTATTGGTTATAAAAATGGCATTTTCAGTGATTTTGATGGATTTGGGGCAAAATTTGACATATACGTCATTTCTATGTTACAGCGATGTCATATAATGTTTAAAATATAGCTATTTGACTGAGAGGTGCCATATTTCTATCTATTGGTAATACATTTATAGGGTCTAAAACCTACGAGAAAAAAGTTAGCTGTACATAGACACCTCAATTTGTAATACAAGTCTGTGTAAGTATTGCAATGGGATTCCAATGAACAATTTTAAGAATCTTAATTAGGGATATAAAGCTACTGAATTGAAATGTCCATCACATGATTTCAGACACCTCAGACATCAGACTGATCAAAAATCAATGTTGGATCTGGTCACGAAATTGGTAGTCTAACTGAAAAATTTGGGAGTATCATGGACTAATTTATTTTCAAGGAAGTAGAGAGCCAGGGGCATATTTTTAATTGATTTTAATTGTTATGCAATACGAGACGACGCTTCTATATATTATTACTGAGTTGGCGATTTGCGTAATTTCACACATCTCCTCTGAAAGCACCGTACGGATTGCCGTGATTTTCCACATATATATGCTTCGGGTTTGTCCGAAGACATTCCACCCACTTTTATTTGCAATATTTAAAAAAAAATAACATTTTATTGCACTTTTATTGCCGTTGTTATCACGATACATGTACCGACCGCCAGCGCGCGCCATCTATCGTTAATTAGACACACCACAGGAGTGAAAGACGTTTCATAACGTGGTGTATGTGCACGTTTTACAATGCATTGAAGCACAGGGTGTATTGTCTTCGAGGCTCTGGGATACAATAAATAGATCGAAGTGGCTATTTATCAAGCCCGGCTCGCTGAACAGTACGCAAAATTGGGCTTAAACGTCGAGCTGGCCGTATTTCCGGAACCAGGTGACAAATACTCTACCATAGTCTTCAATGTGTTGATTGGCACATTGCAAAGATGTTGGGCTTACACCCCTGAGGTCGAGGGTTCGATTCCCGTGTGGTCTTTCATTGTGTTTTTTCATTATTTTTCTTTTTTTGTTTTCCTTTTCTTAGAAAATTATGTTGACTTTTCCAAATTTCTACAAAGAACAGCTGGTTAATTTTTTTTCCTAGTGGTGACGCTGATAAAATCGTCTACAGAATCTTTGCATCATCCTGGGCACACCCTGGTTTTCGGACTCGCCGGCAAATTCTGACCCACGAACCCCAGCGGATTAATCTTGAGACTGACGAAAACCGAGAGTCTGAAGCTAGGCATGCGACCACAGTGTCTAAGATTTGGGTCATCACGCAGAAACAAGGGTTGAAAAAAGGATAAATTGGCTTCGGAGACCCCATGTTGCGAGCAATGAAACACCACCACACTGCCGACTTCCCAACTAAACAAGCTGAAGCCATTGCATATTCATGAGGAGGCCTGTCTTTATTACCAGCTCGACGAACAATGCCGATTTTGAAGCTTGCTTGTCAAGCTAGCTCGATAAATAACACTGAATCCACGTACTCCTCATCGAGCGGCTTGACAAATAAGACCGAAAGTAGTGCTTATTCATCGAGCGGCTCGATAAATAAACCCGGTCTAAATAGATATCATACACTACTGTGGTAGAGTCGGCATTGTTTTTGGCCACCGATAGGGCCCGGGCGATAGGGCCATCATCATGTTAAATCATTCCTCAGGATTGATGACGCGATGATAGCCTGCATTGTGATTTATTCTGGCCCTTTCACACAGGGGTTGCCTATTCCACGACAATGAATAGGCCTACATCCCAAGGACAAACATTTCATATGGGCATAGGCCTATTCCTCCAAAATCCAGTTTTCTCTCACGGCAAACCACAGTGAGTTCGTCTACAACCTTGCATGCCTTGAGACACCCCTGAGACACCCTTTAAGCATGGCGCACACGAGCGACTAAAACGGGGGCGACTACCGATGCGACTACTACGTCGCATGCGATAATTACCTTTGAGGTCGATCAGTGATGTCATCCGCGACATCACTGATCTTCCAATGAAGCATTTGTCGCAAACGAGTCAACAAAAACTAAAAAAACTACAAATATGTTCAGTCGCTGCTGTGGTTGCAAGGCCGGTCGCCTAGAAAATCGCTCAAAAAATCGCTCGTGTGCGCCATGCTTTAGTATGTATGCATCCCCTCTGTACTATAATGTCTGTATATATTTGTACAGCGGGGATGCATACATACTAAACAGGGTGTCTCAGGGGTGTCTCAAGGTTGTAGACGAACTCCTGTGGGCAAACTTGCACTCTCTAGAGCCCGGTCGTACCACAACATTCGCGTCAAAGTAATCCAGACTCGGACACAACGCCAAGTCGGGGACCGGACACTTACATTTAGATCTACACCGTTACCTTCAAAGAGACCTTATCAGGGTCGGATCCAGGGGGCCGTGTGGGGCGTAGGCCTACGCCCCCCCCCCCATTTTTTTGGGCAGAGTAAGATTTTTCTAGCAAGAAAAATTAAATCACATAAAAATTGGAGTAATATTTTGCTCTCATGCAGATGCCAGGAAAATGCATCCAAAACCACATATTTAAATTGTCATATTTTTCTTGGGGTGAGCAGCTTCTCACTCTCAGTGCTCACCAACTCCATCGAGCTACGCCCCCTTTTCTGTCAACTCAGGATCCGGCCCTGCTTATGGAGGTAATATTGTACAACCAAGACATCACAACGCCATCGGACAGCTCACGACCAAAAACCGTGCGTAGCACCAAGAATATATAATATAATATATTCTTGGTAGCACGGGTAACCGCTAGTTTATATAAATTAACAGAAAATGAGTCAAAGTGAATAAAAAGTCATTTCCCAATTACGTAACTGCTTAAAAACTCCAAAGAATAGGCTTATCTGATTCCAAGGCACCATTTTCCTACATGTTGATAACACATTTATTGGGACGGTGTAAATCCAACCGTTCAAAAGTTACATGTACATGTAGCTGAAGTACAGTCATTGACATAAGTTTATCTGCACCTACTACCTTGAATATTTCAAATACTACTGGGCCAATTTTAACACGGTTTGTACAACATGAAAGTATATAACCTTGGTCATATTTCTGCATCAAACTTTGGAAATTTTGAAATATCATAATTATGTAATACCTCATTAGAAAACCCCCTAAAACTCAACATTTTTATTATGGAATTTTTTTGTGACTTTCGTTACAGGGTTGATAGAGTGGAAGTTTCTAAGGATTTTGAGCTTTGTTTCGTCAAAATATCTTGAGTGGTTGCTGAAATATTTGAGATTATCAAAATTTCGATATTTTGAGAATTTCCAATTTTTCAAAAAAATTTGATAGAGCTCACCTAGAAACGTAGGAGAATGAAGTTTTAGAAATTTCAGCGTAAACTGGTTGGAAGTTACAGCTGTTTAAGTTAAAGAGTTTAGCATATCAACATTTTGATATTCTGAAAATATGAATATCTCGGCCCAGTTAAAGTAAAAAGTTCCAAAATTTTGTAAGCCCATATTCTGAGGTTAGCTTTAACTAATGACATCAAAATTTCCTGAAAAACACGAAAATCTCAAACTATCAAAATTTTGATAATCTCAAATATCTCAGCAACACTGTTAAAAATATCTGTAAATTTACAGCAGAATTTTCACTGCAAGGTTGCTGTAAAATTCATTTCACTGCAAACTGCTGTTTTTTTCACTGGAATTTAACAGCAAGATTACAGTTTCTCAGTTTTAAAGACAACATTCGTTGTAGAATTTATACAATTTTGCTGTCAAAATACAGTAAACGGATGGTGTCAAAATACAGAAAAGTGCTGTGTTACTCTGCTGCCAGCAAAGTGCTGTCAACATTTTTAACAGTGAACCACTTGAGATATTTTGATGAAACAAAGCCCAAAATCCTTAGAAAGTTCCATTCTATCAAAACTGCAACAAAAGTAAAAAAAATTCCATAATAAAAATGTTGATTTTTAGGGGGTGTTCTAATGAGCTATTACATAATTATGATATTTCCAAATTTCCAAAATTTTGATGCAGAAATATGAGCAAGGTTATATACTTTCATGTGGTACAAACCGTGTTAAAATTGGCCCAGTAGTATTTGAAATATTCAAGGTAGTAGGTGTAGATAAACTTATGTCAATGACTGTACATCGTCTCCTATTCTCTTGTACACGTATAGCGTGTTCGATTACATGTACTTCCTCGGGCAGCCCCGGAAGGAACAAGCTGAGCGTGCGCACAACAGCCAGTAATCGAACGGTCTCGTGCCTTCCTCGGGGAAACCATCATGGCGGCCATAGATGATAAATTTGTCGCCGTCCACAGTAACTTTCCCTAACGTTGCCGCCATTTTGAAACAATGCATCCTGGGAAGGTTGCACGAGAAGCCCGCCTCGGCGGGTAGGGCTAGTCGCGCCTGGTCCGAGGAAGCCCCGATGACGCAGTTCCGGTGTAAACGAACAGTGTAGCGTCTGTTCCGAGCTAGCTCATGGAAGTAAACGAATGGCCTAGTACAAAGCTCAGATTTTCAGTTTTTTGTTGCGTCCATCGGCGTCCAAAGATAAAGCCAGTTCCCAAAATGTAAAACGCCCTAGCGGCTGTTACCGGCAAAAAAATATTTGGCAAATGACTTTTCTAGCTGAATGCTGGGTACCCAAGGGTCCTAAACCTGGGTTCAGATTTGCTCTAACACGATGTTTCCGCAAAACGTCATAAAGCTGCTTTTACCGGACACCCGGAATGCGAAATGCGGAAGTGGTATATGCTATGCATTTTCGCATACAACATATCGCTTCTGCATCCCGTACACCGCATTCCGGATGTCTGGTGAACGCGGCTTTAGGGATGTGGAATGGAGATGGCGATTGTGGGATTCGCTCTAAAAATATCAGAAGCCTACATGTATGTAGGCCATCGGTATGTACAGGATAAATCTATACAGACAGTAGGCTTCAGTCATCGCCAAATTCCAAACGGAAGACACGCTCATATCTCATGAAATGGCGGAAAAGCTGTCACAAAACAAATACTAGAGAAGCTGGTTATACGTCTAGGCCTGACACGGCTATCATACACTCAAAAATTGCCGTAGAGCATTCACTTGCCAGATGTTTCACACCCATCTCGCCTATCGATAGGCCTATGGAACATGCACATACTGAGCTAAGGGACGAACAAAAACACCCCAAGTTGAGCCTAGCTAATATGAGAACCAAGGTCGAAATGAAAATAGACGGAAAACAGTACTAAGAATGCTCACCTCATACATAGTCATCCTGAGAATATCAGGCGTTCTTACTGCTCGCTCCCTTCGTCACCGCAGACAAATCCCTGAGGAAATCCGCCTGATTTGCTGGGGTAGGGCCTACTTGGCGCACGAGAAAATGCGCCCAATCAGCGAACGCCATTCTGAGTCACCTTAAGATGTCTCGTAGACTACGAGACAATTGTCTCGTAGTGTCACGCACAACAGAGTGCTGAAGTACCTCAGCTTCCCCACCTCACCCTAACTAGAGATCAGTTACACGTATACATGTATAACGGCCCTTGTAATATTCACAGCCAAGCAGCTGACACTGGGTGATATGAATAAAAATTAGCATTTACTTATCAAAGCAATTGCTTGAAGTAGAAGCAGCTTACACTAAAAGCCAAAGATAATACTTCATTTCATATGAATAAAGAGAACCTTTCGCTGCAAACACTTTGCTTGGAATCCTGAAGCTATTGCTACAAGGTCAATCCTCGATGTCACATTTCCCATTGACAGGCTATGCGGTAAGCGCGGTTTCCGCACTGGTGTCATGCTACGTGAAGTGGAACTGGCAGAATAAACCCATTGTTGGCTGAGGTTATGTGAGGGCACCAAAGTTATATGATGGCTACAAGGCCCACAGGACTTCAGTTTACTGGTGTTGGTTGTGCTTGCTTCAGGGATTAGTGTTCAAGATGTCAGATTCAGACTCGCCTTCAGTTGACGCTGGGACCGTCCACCCTCAGATGAAGTTCGTTCTCATTTTGAAGGAATACCCAGTGTTACTCAGCAAGTCTCAATTACCGAATATTAAGGAACGAAAGGCGGCCGCCATCAAGGATGTTGTAAACAAGTATCAACAACAAACCGGACTGGTTTTCACCGAAAAACAGTTGACCAAGAAGATAACGAACATGAAAAACGACGTGAAAACGAAATCGGACGTCATGAAAACTGGTAATAAACCTATAGTTTTGAAAGATTGGGAGAAGTTGCTGCTACAACTAATGCAAGCAGAGACGAATCCAACAATCAGCTGTGTGGAAGGTAACATCTCTGTTTTATTTGCGCGTATTTACTACAACAAAATTAGTGTCGTTCTCTTTGAAACAAAGGTAAACAACAAAAACAACAAAAAGGCAAGTGTATGCAGAGTGTCTTTCATGTTTTTTGCAGGAGGGCTGTCAGTTGGACTACCTATAAGAAACGCTCTTCCTCAGCAACATCCACTCTTGCAGCCAAATCGACTGTCGACCCGCCACTTCAAGGTGCTGTCCAAATTCCACTTCAGGAAACTAGTAAGATGGACGGCGCCAAGAAATCCGAAGCTATCCCACCGAGGCCTGAAAAAAAACCGAGAATGCTTTCACAGGAAACAGAAGCGTTGTGTTGTGTTGGTAGCGTTGTGTTAACGTTAGGGTGCAGGAGTGTCATCTGGAAAGCCCATAACCTCTATGCACCAACCTTTCCTAATCGTCATGGAGAAATTCGGCTATAGCACGTCGTCTGTCCTGTCCACGCTGACGAACTCGCTGATCATCAACGTCGTATTTGGTCCGATTAGCCAATCAGGACCCATGTTCCCGAAGCCGTCGTAAGGTTAACGATGTCGTTACGCTATGCATTTTACCAGTTTTAACGACATCGTTAACCTAACGAAGGCTTCGGGAACATGGGTCCTGATTGGCTAATCGGACCATTATGACGACGATACTGATTTGCATATGATTAGCTTTTACTACACGTTCACTAATTTTGGGCGAACGTTTCCAGAAGTAATTACGCCGTGTGCTTTGTATCTGGTCGGCTGTTGTGAAAGTGTAGTCTTAAATGTACATAATAACGTCTCAGCAATTTTGTGAGTTCATGTAACGTGCGACGAGTGAATGACAAATTTGCTCGGACAGTGCAAAGGGGCTGTTTCACTTTGAATTCAAGATTGCGATTTGTGATCTGTGGGAAAACTGAAAGAGCTATGATCTTGCAATTTGGGGGGATAATGCTGTGTTTCAGGCCAATTTAAATGGTACAACAATCAATAACATTTGAAGTAATTTTTTAAGACAATGGGTGTTTGAAGCCTTGAAGTTTCATATTAGAACCAAAATATTTCTAAAAAAACTTCGATTATAGGTTCGCGAATGAGCCATGTGTCACCTACCTGCAAAATAATCCAGTTGTATTCAATGAAAGTGCCAAAAAAAGTCACAAAAGTAGATTTGATACAACTGATGCTGAGTGATTGTGAAGCCTGCAACCTGTTACTACTGTAACCAGCCTTCGCCAACTTTAATTTTTGTATTTGGGTCAAGTAATGAGTATCAGTGTGTAAACGTTACAATTAGGTTAATAAAGAAAAGAATTATTTTCAACTTGCATAACATTTTCTGCATGCTTTTGGCTTTGATTCTATTTTTTAATTATTGGTAATGAGCCATTTTCACTTCCCAGTTGGTAGCGTTGTGCTAACGTTAGGTTGCAGGAGTGTCATCTGGAAAGTGAAAAAAAGCTCATAACCTCTATGCACCAACCTTTCCTAATCGTCATCATGGAGAAATTCGGCTATAGCACGTCGTCTGTCCTGCCCACGCTGACGAACTCGCTGATCATCAACGTCGTCGTCATCATCATCTTCATTTTCATCGTCGTCTTCCAAATCGGGGAAATCGTCATCTCTGTCATCCAAGTATTTGGCAGCATTATGAAGAATAACACATGCTACAATTACACTGGGTACCTTCTCCAGTGACAGTCGGACTTGAGGCCTTGCAATATAGGAAATCTCTTTTTCAATTGCCCGAAACATCTCTCTATGATGACCCTTTCTTTTGCATGCACTTTGTTGAAGGTTTTCTCGACTGGCAGGACTGGATCACTATAGGGGGTCAGCAGCCACGGTGCAATGCCATATCCTTGATCACCAAGTAGTAACCCACCATGAGTCGAATTTATCATAAACTGACCCACATCAGAATTTTTCCATATGCGGTTATCATGCACGGACCCAGGCCATTTTGCATCAACACTGGTGAATCGTTCAAGGGAATCACACGTGGCTTGCACATTGATGGAAGCAGCACCTTTGCGATTTATGAATTCATCTCCATGTTGTCCCCCTGGTTTCATAATCTTAACGTGGGTGCAGTCCAGAGCACCCACAGTTCCTGGAATTAGGTACGTATCCTGCCAAAGCTGCTGTGATTGACGATCATGCACTGTATTTGGGAATTTAATCCATAGGCCAGCCTTTGCTACAATCTGAGGCAGCACCTTGGAAAAGGTCTTCGACACTGTAGATTGGTGAATTCCCTTGATTTCTGCCACCCCAGATTGAAAACCAGGGTCAGCCAGGTACCGGAGAAAAACTTCCATTTGGTTCTTTGGGCTCATACAGCCACCTCGCGTTTCCACAGAATTCCCTATGAAATGCTCAGCTAACCAGGCAACGTTGTCCTCGTCGAATCGGTGTAAGGTCCGATAAGTCCCTACACGACATGTTCTACGCGGTAAATACACTTTTTCCTGGCGAACACGCACGATTCCAGCCATGGCGAAGAGCAAAGACCGTTTCCTTCGAAGTTCAAGCCACCTCTGAGGCAAACTTGAAAATCCGAAGCATTGACTTCCGAGTAAAAAGACAATGCTACTGTTTATTCATATGGAGTCAAGTAATTGCTTATGTGGAAGCAAATACTTGGCGCTTAAAAACGCTTGCTTCTCCTCGGAGTAAAATCTAAACATTTCAAAAGCATTTGCTCGATTTTTATTCATACGCGTTCAAGTAATTCCTTCAAAATCAGGAGTTAAAGCAATTGCTA
Organism: Notospermus geniculatus; assembly: GCA_002633025.1. NCBI lineage: Eukaryota > Metazoa > Nemertea > Pilidiophora > Heteronemertea > Lineidae > Notospermus > Notospermus geniculatus. The sequence continues at coordinate 132,626 of NMRB01000878.1, forward strand.
TTTTTTATTCATATCACCCATTTACTGGAACACGAAATTGATACTGGAGAAGCCAAGCCTTTCAAGCAACCTCCCAGACGGGTTCCGCTCGCGTTTCAAGGCGAGGGCAAGAAGGCGATCGAGAAAATGTTGAAACAAGGGACCATCCGAGAGTCTACCTCCCCTTGGGCCTCAGGGGTCGTACTTGTAAGGAAGAAGGACGGTAGTGTGAGGCACTGTGTCGACTATCGATCACTTAATAAGTTGACTAAGAACATTCCTGCCACCCCTCTCCCACGTTGTGATGATTTGATCGATTCTCTGAGTGGAGCGAGCTGGTTCAGCACGTGTGACATCACATCTGCGTACAACTAAGTCCCCATCAGGGCCTCTGACGTTCCAAAGACCGCTTTCGTTTCTAAATACGGCCTTTTCGAATATCTAACTATGCCATTTGGTTTGAATATTGCTCCAATGACGTTTCAACGCCTAATTGAACTTGCAATGAAAGGATTACAATACAAAATTTGTCTTCTCTATCTTGACGATATCATCATCTTCTCCACCACCTTTGAAGAACATATCTTGAGGTTGCGGAAGGTATTTACACGAATTCGTGCGGCAGGTTTCAAACTCAAGCCGTCGAAATGTCATCTGTTCAGGCGCCAAGTTACTTTCCTGGGTCACACCGTGTCTCAAGACGGAGTGATTCCAGATGATGATAACGTCAAAAAGTTGAGGGATTGGCCGACCCCAACTAACGTCACGGAAGTCAAAGGAATTCTTGGACTTGGTTCGTACTACAGAAGGTTTATCAGAGACTTCTCCACCTTAATGAAGCCACTAATACAACTCACAAAGAAGGACGTCCCATTTGAATGGTCGGAGGAGTGTGAAAAGTCATTTCTGTCGAATTCTAATAGATAAGTTGACCGGTCCGGAGGTCATGGCATTTCCGAAGCCTGAAGGGACATTTTATCTCGACACAGATGCCAGCGACACGTCAATTGGCGGTGTACTTTCACAAGAACAAGATGGTCTGGAAAGGGTGATCGCGTATGGCAGTGCAACATTGAGTAAAAGTGAACGAAACTACTGCGTACACTCTTAGCTGAAAAGGTTCCAGATAGAACCTTTTAGGGTTCTTTGACATGCGTCACCTGGAGAACCCCAAAAGGTTCTATATAGAACCCTCTGAAGGGGTTCTGTTAAAGAACCCTTTGGTAAAGAACCCTCAAAACACTAAAGGGAAATTGATGTGATTTCGGGGGGCACCTTCCGGGCAAATTAGTGGGCCATTGGTGGCAATTCGACAAGTGTCGGTAGAGCCATATCGGTCCTGATCGTTGAATTTGCAATGTCCACCTGTACAAACTTCCCCCACCTTGCCTGAGCCATGGAGGTATTATTAAGAATACCTCCATGCTTGAGCCAGGTTGGCACAAGGGAAAGGGCAGATTCACCATGAAGCAAAGTCTGCAACTCTTGAATGTGATATAACTTTAATCTTAGCCAACAGGCCGAGAAGCTACGCAGAGTTCAGTTGGATGGGGTATACCAATGCACAGCACATATTCTTGTCTGGTTTATGTTATACAATTATAGTCTTTATAACTTTGAAAGAGAAACAACCACAACCTAAAATTTGTGTCTCATATTTCAAACCATAGTTTATCAACATTCTTATTTGTTTGTTTTCGTGAGTCATCGGTTCTGTATTAAATTATTGCGAATTAGAACATAATTGTTGCTATCTGGGTTTACGCTCGTCAAAGAACCCTATGGGTTCTACCCAATGCAGCAAAGAACCTTAGGGTTCTTGACAGAACCCAGGGGTTCTTCAAAGAACCCTCTAAGAACCTTTTCGCTCGTCAAAGAACCCTATGGGTTCTACCAATGCAGCAAAGAACCTTAGGGTTCTATATAGAACCCAGGGGTTCTTCAAAGAACCCTCAAAGAACCTTTTCGGCTAAGAGTGTAACCGACAAGGAACTTCTTGCAGTCAAACATTTCGTTGAATACTTCAGACACTACTTACTTGGCAGACACTTCATTGTCCGAACGGATCACATGGCATTGAAATGGCTATTTAGTCTTAAGCAACCCAAGGGCCGAGTAGCTCGATGGGTTGAAATACTTTCCATGTACGACTTTGAAATCCAGTGGCGATCAGAAACGACATCTCAACGCAGACGCTTTGAGCCGGTGTCCTAATCCCAGGGACTGCAGTTGTGATGTGGACGGAGAGACACTCATGCCGTGCGGCAATTGCCCGAAATGTTCAAAGAAATCAGTAGATATGGAGAGTTCGTTGCGTCAAACTGATGAACCAGTGAAGCGGTTAACCCGATCTCAAACTCGAACGCTTCCTGATGTGAAGGCTTGGTCGTTAGGATACTCCGTTAAAGATCTCAAGTATGAAACTAGAAATTGACTTGTCAGTCAATTTGAAGACCGCCTGTGGATATTGAGAGACAAGAGAGAGGGCACTGATAACAACATATATCCAATTAGCTGTCAAGTGCCAAGAAATGTAGCAGTATTTAACTAGAGCTGGCTGACGCCAGAGATCTCTGCTATGTGTCGCCAACTGTGGTGAGGAGATAGATCATTGCAGTAGGTCAGTTCAAACCTATCCTTCGTAAGTTTTAGTTTACAAAGACAAAGAAAACAAAGAAATGTGTTCGCCGTCTAAAAATAGATTATACAGTCCTCAGCGCAAGACGGAACAGTTATAGTGACGTCACGGAGTGCCTAAGCAGACCTTGAATTCTGATTTTGCCATTGGTAAATGGAACGATGACGCAGCAGGAGATTCCAACAACAAACACGTCACCTGCATTGGATTCTGTATTGGGCTCGGGGATCACCTCATCGGCAAGCTGTGTTTTAGGCGATAAAGTCGCAAAATACCCATCAAATGATTACGGATTGAGCCAGTTAACGAACTTGAGCTGTATTTTATATTCATCTAGACATCCTGTAAGTCTTAGGCTGATGTATCTCTTATTTCTTAAGTTATCGCTCGGAAACCAAATGTTGGTCACAGACATTCAGAGAAACTCAGTAAAACCAATGAAGACCGCCACCTGCGAGGTGGTGGCGGTCTTAACAACGAAATGACCCAGAAATTGGCCCTATCTGGGGGATGGATGAAGGAAGGTCAACGTCCCTATGGGAATGATGTCTGTCAGAAAAATCCGGCTACCCGTCACTACTGGAATAATTGGGGCAGTTTGAGTCTCATTGACGGTGTCCTATTCCGGAAATTTCTCAAGAAAGACGGCACGGGTGACTTTGCCCAGTTCCTAGTCCCACGTGAAATGAAGTCTGAAGTATTGAAGGAAATGCATGATTCCCCACTGTCCGGGCATTTGAAGTAACACTACGCTGTTCTGCCATCTATTGGAGATTGATAGAACTATAAATCGTAATTAAAATCGCTAATTGCTAATTAACCAGAGTAGCTAAGGGGCTGTAAAAAAGTTATGGTTGTTTTCGATCGATACCCGACCTTTGACCGTTTACCGCTCGTCAATAGATGGTCTGGTTTGTTCTGTAGCTCCACAGCTGGAATTTCTATATAGTAGTGGTATGAGATGATCAGGGGCGGTCCTTGCGGGCGATAATGGTACTAGTGGGGCTTCGCCCATACGTTTCACAGTTCGCCTCAATTCGACAAGTCATGTGGACGTTGCATTCGTAGGAAGTCACCTGACAATCAGCGTGCTTCTTTGGTCAATATTTCTACATCGGCTCCAATGGAATTAGTGTGCTTAGATTACTTGACTGTGGAGCCGTCCCATGGATGTGAAAACATACTGGTCATCACGGACCATTTTACCAAATTTATTGCTGTGGCGATTCCAACCCGGAATCAGACGGCCAAAACCACTGCTAAGGTCTTGTTCGAGAAATTTATTGTCCATTATGGCTTCCCTGCAAGGCTTCACAGTGATCAGGGTCGGAATTTTGAAAGTAATGTCATCAAAGAATTGTGTGCCCTAGGTGGCACTGAAAAGTCCAGAACCACCCCCTAGGCCTACACCCAATGGGGAGCGGCCTTTGTGAACGATTCAACCGAACTCTGCAGTCGATGCTTGGAACCCTGGAAGAGGACAAAAAGTCCAATTGGTACAATCATATAGCCACGCTCACCTTCTCATATAATAGGGAACCCCGATCACGCAGACCACGCGAGAATATACGCGTGGGTTTGAACTGATAGTACACCAACGCCACCTATCATGACGATTCAAGGTGTGATTGGCCGTGCGTGGTGAACCGCATCTCTCGAACAATGAGCCTCTATAGGTGTCACGTCTGCTCTATCAGTCTCACGTGACCAATTGGCGCTCCCCATTGTACTCGGCATGATTCAACGGGCTTCAGTCCCTATTTTCTCATGTTCGGTAGGCAGCCGAAGTTACCGGTGGATGTGGTGTTTGACATGCAGCAAGATTCAGAAGGGGACCAGCAAATAAAGGAGGGGTCATACGTTAGTTTGTTAAAGGACCGTTTGCAGTATGCTTTTGAGATAGCGTCGAAGAATCAGGAATCCTCCTTAAGCCTAGGTCACACTGTGGCGACTTAGGAGGGCGAATTCCCGCGAACTAGAAAAAGTGATAAAATCTTGGCAATTCGTATTGGGCTCGTGGTGGATTCTCCCTCATTCGCCGACATTCCTGGCCAGTCTCAGAGGCGCTGCAACTGTTTCGAAATGTTCAAAACATTCTCGGTCCAAGCGCGATTTATTTTTCATCGTACTGCATTTTCCTACTGCATTCTTGGAGCCAGTCGTGGCGGTTCGCATATATTCTTGAACATTCGTTTGGGGGGGGGGGGGTCGAATGAGGCATTCTACTCGCTGGTTCGACAAAGCAATTCGCTGGCTACGCCGTTTTTCCGCCTGGCGGCGGGCCCGGGAACCATTGCGTCAAGACGTTATATGATCGAACGCTTGTCCAATAAAGAGGCCTGATCAGTGCTTCCCTCGCTGACCGTCTTAATACGCTATAAATACCACAAGAATGCAGGTTTGTGACCTTTACACCAAATCCACGTCCCAATACAAATCAAAATAAACACTAGAGCCCTAACATTCGGACCTGCATACATGCCCTGCTACCCTGCATTTTACAAATCATACAGCCGCCCAAGGGCCAATCCCTGGATTAAAAACCACCTTACTGAAAACCCCCAAGATGCAAAAGATTTCCCTTGCCATAAGCCTATACCCCCAACATTTTTGCCATCCCAGTACCCCTTCGACGTTGTTCCACCGTTAAATCATAGCTTTACCAATGCATGCAAACATGTGCCAGGTGCCTATGCCTGTCCCCCGACATTTCCTTAGTGCCTTTCTACAGCAACATTTCTTCTCCAAATAAAACCTCATGCCATCGCCTCGATGGTAATTCCTGCTCATGCCCCTGGCATGGCCCAAACATGTCCCTGACATGCAGGGACATGTTTCCATCGCCTCGATGGTAATTCCTGCTCATGCCCCTGGCATGGCCCCTACATGTCCCTGACATGTTTTCCATCGCCTCGATGGTAATTCCTGCTCACGCCCCTACATGTCCCTGACATGTTTTCCATCGCCTCGATGGTAATTCCTGCTCATGCCCCTGGCATGGCCCCTACATGTCCCTGACATGTTTTCCATCGCCTCGATGGTAATTCCTGCTCACGCCCCTGGCATGGCCCATACATGTCCCTGACATTTTTCCATCGCCTCGATCGACGATGGTAATTGCCGCGCATGCCCCTGGCATGGCCTACATGTCCCTGACATGTCCTCAGTGCTCTCCCAGAGCACCTTCCTCTCCAATTAAAATCGGATGCCATCGCCTCGATGGCAAAACATTTTCCTCTCATATTCCACATAATCCTTCCTCAATTATTGGTCCGTTTTTATTTGTAATTTTTGGTATCAGCTTAAATTTAGGAAAAATATGGCAAATCCCAGAAATAATAAATCCCATTTTATTTAATACGCTGTTAATAACCTTATTCTCATTTAACCTCCTCAAAATCGGGAAACATTTCGGAGGAATCGAAGATATTAACCTCGAAAAAACGGAGCCTGACAAACAACCGACAAAAGCGCTCCACCGCGAAAAGCTAAGTGACGTCACTGATCGTCACGAGGCGACACTGAGAATGCGACTTTCTTCTGTCATACGTACATCAAGGACAGTGTTTCAGGTAAGGACGCGATTGCCAACGACAAACCAAAGTCGTCAAATACATGTACATGTACGCTGTCGTAAAAAAGTGAACCGTATCATTTTTTCGAATTAATTTACGGTTTTCTACGGCAGCATTTTAGTGCCACTAAAAAAATTATTTTTATCTCGAAATTACGAGATAACATCTCGTAATTACGATCTCGTATTTTGGAGATAAATTTTTTTTTCGTGGCACTAAAATGCTGCCGTGACAACCAGTTTGAAAAGTGTACAAGAAAGTTTCACAGAGATTGTAGTGCCCTGAAAACTAATGAAGTTACTGGAATTTGAGTTTAGTCCAATTTTTTTTTGGGGGGGGGGGAGGACACCCAATATACTTGTATGAGTTTGAGAACAATATAGTTAATCCGTTTTACATGTAGAAGATTTTAACAATTTGTTTCCTTCTTGTTTGTCTTTCTTTCAAAAAGGAATCGAGGCGATCGTTCCATCAGTACCAGGACACCCCGAATACGAAATTCTGTTCACCAACATTCAGCTGATATTTGGAAGTGTTCTTCCATTAATCATAATCATATTCAGCAACATTGGTATTGTTCTGACTGTGCGCGGAGCGTCCAAGGATCGAGCAAAGATGGGTGTCGGGCAGGATCGGAGGCGGGACCAACAAGAAAAACAGTTGACATCGATGTTGGTCATTGTAAGCATGGCGTATTTGTGTACGTTTATACCATATAGGATTTTCCAAACTCGTCCCCAGTGGGTTTACGTTTCTAACAACGCCACTGGAAAGGGCTGACGACTTCAGGAATACTGCGCATGCGCAATCTACTAATTTTGAGGCGAATCACGCCGAGGCCGCGGCATGATGTTCGCAACAAACCATGCTAACTATTCATTCGTTTGAAATTGCTCTAATACTCAAACAACTTCGTGTTTTGGGAGTATTAAATGGCCTTTTAGGCATATATGATGTTTTTCAGTAATCGAAGAACGAAATATTGCGTGAAACAAACATTTTGGCACGCTGCCAGCAGTTGACCAGAAATTTTGGTCAGGTCGTAGCCCTTGCCAGAGATATCCTCGGATGACGTAGATCTGGGAACGAGATTGAGGATTTTCATGGCGCTGCTCGAGATACCGGCTGTGGCAGAAGCGCATGATGTGGAGGACACCTTCTCTAATGCATTGTTTAATATATTAGATTCTCTTTTTTTCGACATTTGGATGTGTAATCACGCAGTTAACTTTTACCTGTACTTTCTAGCAGGAGGAGAAAGGTATAGGCAGGATGCAAAAGTTATCTTAAACAGGTTATTCTGTTGCTGTAAATAGACATCGAAGGCCAATCCAGTCGACCCGCAAAGGTATGAACAGCGCCACGACGTGTCAGCCGCGGTATTTGGCGGTACTAACTGCTAAATCACTGAACGAAAGCGAGGCAGTGACGTAGGCGTAGCAGACGCTATAAAACAATCACTAATTACGCACGATTAGTCAGACGTTTGAAGGTGGCGTGAAGTTTACATGTTGATGGATGTTTCTCTACGAAAGTTGCCGAAAATTTCATCGAAATCGGTTCAGTTTTGGCCGAGTTATCGATCGAAAGGTAACCTTGTGTTTTCGAAAACAGGCGTGCTTCAAAGTGCGTACACTTTCTTGGAATAGAATTTTGAAACTTCTGCTTAGGTCATTCGGGTTGTTATAACATAGAAGAATCCACATGCGAAGCGTGGTTTTATGCACGCATGTCTGAGGGGTTGAAAATCACCCCGGAACACAACCACATTTTCAAGAAATCTCCTTCCCTTTATCCATTGTCTACTGGTTCCATGGGCTCCGACGGTGGCGCTGACTGCTAGATTCGTCAATCAGCGCCACGTCGACGTCCAAGGAACCAGGTTATGGCTGCGAGAATCGTTACCTACTGCTGTTCAAACTGCGTACAAAAAATTGGAATACCATGCCGAAGTATGAAATTTGACAGATTGGAGATTGATAGTTTCTTCGTCTATTCAGTTTTGCTGGTTTTATGCAGGCAAATATTTATGGAGTTATGGCGATGTTTTTAACAACACCCTACTCCAAATGACCTCCAATTCTGTGCGTAGGAAGAAATTTCTTAAATGATTTCTCTTCACTCGTTTGCTTGATGCCAAAATAAATTACACTAATGGAAAGCTCAGTGTCTTAGCTAAACACTGATATATGGTTTATGTGGTTGAATTTCAACGGTCTTCTCGATAAACGCAATTTTGTACGAGGTGTCCGATTTCTCGAATGAGGTACTCGAGAAGCCTCGTCGAGGGCCCCGATCGCCTATTATTTTCCCGCGCGCAAAATAAATCTGCCGTAGAAAAGGACCTTTGCGGGTCGACTGAATCTGCCAATGTAATGCCTCCATCAACTGAGCTAGTTCTCAGTACGTTCTTGAAAATGTTGCCGAACGAGATCGACCTGTGTGCGAACGGAGTGGACGTTATGGCAACATTTTACAAACTTTATGGACGGGCTCGGACGGGAAGGGTGCTCCAGAACTTCGACGCATTATTTGGCCAACGTAAAGCTACGTTTACAATGTAGCTGACATGCGGAATGCGGATTGCGGAACGCAGAAGCGGAAAATGCAATGCATTTTCGCATACAACATATCGCTTCCGCCGGGGATTCCGCATCCCTACAATGTTAGAAATTATTAATTTTACAATAGTAATTTTGTAGTAATTTTACAGAAATTGCCTGCAGTAGAGTCCCCAGCACTTTCTGTAAATTTACATATGGTATATGATTCATGTTTTCCTGTATTGGTTGGACTCTATTGGACATCCCATTATGATGCCTTCTGAGAGCAGTATGAAAATATAATTTGGTCAGCCTCCAGTCAAGTCTCTCTTAACATTTATTTAAGTCTGTAATTTTACAGATCCGGTCCTGCGGACTCTGCTGCACAGATTTTCTGTAAAATCCTCTGTTATTTCTAACAGTGATAGCGCATTCAGGGTGTCAGCTAAACGCAGCTTTACACGTTCTAGCCCGTTTTACGATTTTTATAGGACGGTGGGACAGGACGTTTTGAGAACTACTTCAGTGTGAGTACCTTAAATGAAGATTTTTCTGGAAAACCCACAATCTACCGATGAACTCTTATCAGCGGCACTTTTATTCGGTTGTTTCAACTCGTATACGGTATTCCTTTGCCTTCCAATAAAGACGTAGGCTATGATACTGTACAGAAACCGTTGGTGTATAAAAAGATTCACCAGCGTCGGCTAAATAAAACTTGTTTGTCCGCCAGCGCTGAAAACCTCAGATTGATCACAAAAATACCCATACCATATCAAGACTAACGTACGTGTCGCGTCAACGTTCAGCACCTAGTGTGGATAAGTTGCTTGAATTCACAAACTTACATGTATTATAGCTATTAATCTCAGCTATTTTGGTATTCAAGACAAGCAGACAGGCTGGTTTAAAGTGCAGGTTACAGATTAGTGGTTAGGTTCAGTATTATTGTCCAATGGTGAAGTCAAACGTACATTCAGTTCGTTCCCACATCCCACAATTCACTGTGCGATGGGGAACATCCGGTGCAGACGACAGCAGCCGTGGCAGCAGACGATAGCGGATTTTATCTGCGCGTCCGTGGTGATGTTTACATCATCACTGACAGCCATGACAGCTTTCTGTGGGCCGACCGGATGTCCCCCAGCGCGCGGTGCATTATGAGATTTGTGAAATATCAGAATGTATTGCAAATAGTGCCTGCAGGTCAACCTGCAACCTGCAGACTATGCACAATAATGTCACATTGCCTTATCGACTCCATGTAGTAAAAAACGCGGACTCTCTTGGCCTACTGATTTACCGTGACCACAGCAAGAGTATGGGACACGTGGAAGGATATGTACAGCACAACTTCTCTGGAATCCATACGGTTGCTGTTACTGAATCCAGTTGGACAATAGGAATTCGAATTGGAACAGAACATAGTACCTACTTCTTGCGTATTGTATATGTACTGTACAATGTTGTCACCTACCTCCTGTTTGTGATTGTAGCGGTTGGCGTTCCAGGCAACATTCTGACCGTCATTGTGGCTGCAATGAGCCACAATAGAAGACACACTGCAAGCGTCTATATGATTGGCTTAGCTATTACTGATGGCATTATTCTTCTTGAACTCGGGATTGTTGGAGGCATGTGGCGAAGTGGCTTAGCAACATTTTGGCCATCCAGAGAACTGGAATTCGAGTAAGGGTATACAAGGTCGGAATACTTTGCCTTGAAAGGAAGCTGTTGAAGTCGAAAGGGTTGTTTCTATGATGCACGGTTAGTGCGACGACTAGGTTAGCTAACCGTATCCGCAAACGTAACAAATGGTTAGCTTGTTAGACCGACATTTTTTCCAGGGTACTTTTGTCTACGACTTATCACGGATCCTTATACGTATACGGATCGAAATGTACACAAAATTTGTCCTCGTTGTACAGAATTCTATCCATATACATATAGGGATCCGTGATAAGTCGCTGACTCCGTAATATGTTTTTTATCTGTTAAAAGATTCATATATATTATATTCATATATTGTACATATACGGATCAAAATGTACACAAAATTTGTCCTCGTTGAATTCTCTCCGTATACGTGATAAGTCGCTGATCTCAACCCCCCATATATATTTTTTTTACCTTAAAAGGTTCATATATTTTGTGATGTACGCCTGTGCGATGACATCAGGAATCACGTTAGCAGCGATGTCGTTGGATCGGTTCATTGCTGTCCGGTATCACCAATGGTTGCCAAAAGAGTATGCATCGTTACCAACGCCAGAATTATAGTCATTATCATCAATGTGTTAATTGTTGGGGCAAATGTGTCGACATTCTTCTGCCATACGTACATCAAGGACAGCGTTACAGGTAAGGATTTATATGCCATCAACAAGCCAAATAGTTAACAGCGCCAGAAATAATATTGTGTAGTTATGATAAAGTGAACATCCGTAGCGTTTTGAAGGCCTACGTTTCATTCAACATTTGAACTGACGGCGATTTGGTTTGTTTTCCGTACTGTTCTAGTTCTATTCTAATAAGGATAAGCTAAACGCTCACTGAAGGGCCCTTTTTCACAAAACGGCAGGTGAGCACAATGTAAGCTACATTGTATGCCTAGTGACTCGACGGGAAAAGGAAGCAGGAAAAACCCGACGCAGTTTTTTACGCACGTTGTTTTACTGTGTTTTTCAACAACGTTTTCTCGGTTAAAGCGAATGGCTCGCGGGGTTTGTTTTGATTTTTGGTGGTACCTCCCATAGAGAGGCAAAGCCGTGCTCCAGTCATAGGCAAAACCTGTGCAAATATGCGAACGTGCACCTGGAGACGAGGTTGCATTAAAAATTTGTTAAAATGGGTTAATGACATTTTCAAATTCAGTCGGTCAGAATGTACATTTTGTACTGTTCACATTGATTTCGAAGCGGCAGATTTTGCAGAATACGCCTCCGAAGTTTGGCTGTCTAATGCATTAATCGTTCTTTCGCCTTTTTCTCAAAACGGCGCTTGATTTGAGGACATGTCAACAAACAACTGTCAACAAACCCCGCGAGCCATTTGCTTTAACCTTGCAGAGCTTTGGAAATTCCGCAAATGTAGTTCTTGTGTCATGCGCACATGTAAGAGAAAATCACAGTATGACAAAAAATTAAGGGGAAGAAACGTGTTCGGCCTGTCAAGAGCAAGATCAAGATACCAGGATAGAGAAAACTAAGCTTCATTTGATTAACCTGCGCGGACCCTGAATGCAACTACATGTACCGGTACATGTAAACATGTAGTCCCAGGCTTCAAGCAAGGGCCTTCAAGCGTGAGTTCGAGGAACAGTCTGTTCTTATCTCTCTATGGAAATGTTTTTATGTCATTTAGCTTTCCTACACTCTTAGCCGAAAAGGTTCTTTGAGGGTTCTTTGAAGAACCCCTGGGTTCTATATAGAACCCTAAGGTTCTTTGCTGCATTGGTAGAACCCATAGGGTTCTTTGACGAGCGAAAAGGTTCTTTGAGGGTTCTTTGAAGAACACCTGGGTTCTATACGTGTATAGAACCCTAAGGTTCTTTGCTGCATTGGTAGAACCGACGAGCGAAAAGGTTCTTTGAGGGTTCTTTGAAGAACACCTGGGTTCTATATAGAACCCTAAGGTTCTTTGCTGCATTGGGTAGAACCCATAGGGTTCTTTGACGAGCGTAAACCCAGATAGCAACAATTATGTTCTAATTCGCAATAATTTAATACAGAACCGATGACTCACGAAAACAAACAAATAAGTATGTTGATAAACTATGGTTTGAAATATGAGACACAAATTTTAGGTTGTGGTTGTTTCTCTTTCAAAGTTATAAAGACTATAATTGTATAACATAAACCATACAAGAATATGTGCTGTGCATTGGTATACCCCATCCAACTGAACTCTGTGTAGCTTCACGGCCTATTGGCTAAGATTAAAGTTATATTACATTCAAGAGGTGCAGACTTGCTTCATGGTGAATCTGCCCTTTCCCTTGTGCCAACCTGGCTCAAGCATGGAGGTATTCTTAATAATACCTCCATGGCTCAGGCAAGGCGGGGGAAGTTTGTACAGGTGGACATTGCAAATTCAACGATCAGGACCGATATGGCTCTACCGACACTTGTCGAATTGCCACCAATGGCCCACTAATTTGCCCGGAAGGTGCCCCCGAAATCACATCAATTTCCCTTTAGTGTTTTGAGGGTTCTTTACCAAGGGTTCTTTAACAGAACCCTTTAGTGTTTTGAGGGTTCTTTACCAAAGGGTTCTTTTACAGAACCCTTTCAGAGGGTTCTATATAGAACCTTTTGGGGTTCTCCAGGTGTAGCATGTCAAAGAACCCTAAAAGGTTCTATCTGGAACCTTTTCGGCTAAGAGTGTATTTCTTTTTTTCCGAAAAGGAATCGAGGTGATTGTGCCATCAGTACCAGGACACCCCGAATACGAGATTCTATTCACCAATTTCCAGTTGATATTTGGAAGTGTTCTTCCATCAATCATAATCATAGTCAGCAACATTGGAATTGTTCTGACTGTGCGCGGAGCTTCAAAGAATCGAGCAAAAATGGCTGTTGGACTGGATGGGAGGAGAGACCAACGAGAAAAACAGTTGACATCGATGCTGGTCATTGTAAGCATGGCATATTTGTGTACGACTATACCATACAGGGTTTTCATGGCGTTGCTCGAGATTCCGGCTGTAGCGGAAGCTAATAATGTAAAAGACACCTTTTCTAATGCACTGTTTAATACATTAGATTATTTTTTCTTTGATATCTGGGTGTGTAATCATGCAGTTAACTTTTACTTGTACTGCCTCGCAGGAGGAGAGAAGTACAGGCAGGACACAAAAGTGATCTTAAAGAAGTTGTTCTGCTTTTTGTGAAGGTCAAACTGCCGATGTAAACACAGTTTTTTTTGTGGAACCAACGCCTTTTTACACGGTGCGGGTTCGAGGAAACCTACCACCACCCTCCTTGGGCGGGTTCGGTTCAGGTGGATTCATCACTTTCACACTGTGCGGCTTGGGAACTTCGAGGCATTTGGTCATATGAATAAAGATTAGTAAATGCTTTTACTTGAATTTTGCAATACAAATGTACTAGGCGATGCTATGCAAATCTGAAGGTAAAGCATTTGATAGTCTTTATTCATATGAGCCATTATTTGGCCAACGTTCTAGCCCGTTTTACGATTTTTTTAGGACGGCGGGGCAGGACGTTTTGAGAACTACTTCAGTGTGAGTACCTTAAATGAAGATTTTGCTGGAAAACCCACAATCTACCGATGAACTCTATCAGCAGCACTTAATAGTCTTCGGTTGTTTCATCTCGTGTACGGTATCCCTTTGCCTTCCAATAAAGACGTGTATGATACTATACAGAAACCGTTGGTGTATAAAAAGATTCACCAGCGTCGGCTAAATAAAACTTGTTTGTCCGCCAGCGCTGAAACGCTCAGATTGATCACAAAAATACCCATACCATATCAAGGCTAATACCCCCATCACACTGAGTTAGTTCTCAGTACGTTCTTGAAAATTTTGCCGAACGGGCTCAAACTGTGTGCGAACGTAGTGGCAACTTTTTACAGTCTTTTTACGAACTTCATGGACGGGAAGGGTGCTCCAGAACATCGAAGCATTATTTGGCGAAGGGTTACACGTTCTAGCCCGTTTTACGATTTTTTAGGACGGGGCAGGACGTTTTGAGAACTACTCCAGTGTGACAGGCCCTTAACGTACGTGTCGCGTCAACGTTTAGCAGTTGTAGTGTGGATAAGTTGCTTGAATTCACAAACTTACATGTATTATAGCTATTCATCTCAGTTATTTTGGTATACAAGGCAAGCAGACAGGCTGGTATAAAGTGCAGGTTGCAGAATTAATGGTTAGCGTCAGTGTTAGTGTCCAATGACAGGGGCGTACGCCGGCGGGGGGGGGGGNNGGGGGGGGGGGGGGTGCACTTCTGGGTGCTCGTGCACCCACTCCCCCACAGCAGTAGGAGAGTTCCGCTCTGGGCTAGCAGAAAAAAATCAACCTTGTAATCATGTAAATTTTGGCTAAGAATAGGTCCCCCCAAACCCCCCTTCGGAGCGCAGTTGCTCTTCAGCATACTGTCAAATTTCAGGCCTAGGCTGCAGGAGTTCCGCTTTCACAAAAATGTGAACCTCCCCAGGCTCAGACCAGCGTACGCCCCTGAATGGTGAAGTGAAATGTATTCCAAATAGTATTGCCTGCAGGTCAACCTGCAACCTGCAGACTATGCACAGCATGTCACATTGCCTCATCGTCTCCATGCAGTCAAAAACACGGACTCTCTTGTCCCACTGATTTACCGCGACCGCAGCACTGAAAAATCTACGAGCATGGGATACGTGGGAGGATATGTGCAGCACAACTTCTCTGGAATCCATACGGTTGCTGTTACTGAATTCAATTGGACAATAGGAATTCGAATTGCAACAGAACGTAGTACCACCTACTTCTTGCGTATTGTATATGTACTGTACAATGTTGTCAACTACCTCCTGTTTGTGATTGTGGCAGTTGGCGTTCCAGGAAACATTCTGACCGTCATGGTGGCTGCAATGAGCCACAATAGAAGACACACTGGAAGCGTCTATATGATTGGCTTAGCTATTCCTGATGGCATTATTCTTCTTCAACTCGGGATTGGTGGAACGATATGGCGAAGTGGCTTAGCAACATTTTGGCCATCCAGAGAACTGGAATTCGAGTAAGTGTAAGGTCGGAATATTTTCCCTTGAAAGGAAGCTTATGACGCATGGTTTGAGCGACGACGACGGTTCGGCCAAGTAAAAAAATACTCATGTTTATCGTCCCCGCCCGTGCCTAAAATCAGGGCCGCACCAAATTTTTTTTTATTTTTTTATTTTTGAATTTTGCACCAGAAAAACACTCCGCACAAGCGCAATAGCGCTTCCGCTGTATGTTTGTTACAATTGATTTGTTAGTGCTGTTAGTGGGGCAGAAATTGAAAGTAAAAAGCAACAAAGACTGACTGTGACCATGGTCGATGGTGACTCTTGTCATCTGAGGGGCAATATTCATGATATTGCCCTCTGGAAACCCATCTTCCAAAATAAAAAATAAAAATAAAAAGTGCCCCCTTGCCAATTTTGAGGGACCAGGTGGACGATAAACATAAGTATTTTTTTACTTGGCCTTAGCTAAGGATCATCTCAAAATTATTTGAGTCTTTTCTAGAGTTTCAGATTGTAAAGTTCCACTTGAAAAAGACCCCGGTTGGGGTCGAAAATTCGTGAATTCTGGAGATTGACTTCTTGTTTATTATCAAAATTATTTGAGGCCACAAAAGAAGAACATGTTTAGTGGGGGGGGGGGGTAATTTCAGCCTGCTGCTCTGTTCGTCTGTATAATTTGTTTGCATCTGTAAATGAGGTATACCGAGTGGCTGTACACACCTCCTGTAACAAACCACCTGCAAACAAACTATTCCAACCAGGCTTTTAGGGCTGGAAATATCCTGATTTTTGTATTCTCTGCCTTTTTGGCTTTGCATTTCAACAGTTGAATGTATCATGGTCATAGTTCGATAGTTTCCAACCAAATAAAATTGATGATGCCAGAAGACGGTCTTGTTAGTCTCTTTGGGGGGAGGCTTGGGTGAGACTAAACATGTTCGTCTTTTGTGGCCTCAGGTAATTTTGAGATGATCCCTTAGGCTGCAATTACATACAGTTACACGCTACACGTACACGCCGGTTACCAATGGCTTCACAAAGGCCTCGCGACCGTGAAGCCATTGTTAAACGTGTACGTGTAGCGTGTACATGTAGCTGTATGTGATTGCAGCCTAAACCGTATCCACAAACGCCGTCACAGATGGTAAGCGTGGTTCCGAAGACTTGGTATAGTTAGCTTGTTAGACCGACGTATACCAGGGTACTTTTGTCTACGTCATGTATCCTATTGCTCAGGTGTACCCAGGGCTGGGTTGCACAAAACTCATGTTAGCGCTAACTTGGTGTTAGCGCTAACTTTGTGTTAAATGACGTAAAAAGACAAGGGATTTTTACGTCATCTAACATAAAGTTAGCGCTAACACCAAGTTAGCGCTATCGTGAGTTTTGTGCAACCGGCCCCAGGACGACAAGCCACACTCTGAGTTCCGGGCATCTGTGCCAGTATGTGAGAATCTCGTGTTCTCAACAATAGGGAGGTTGATATGAGTGACTTATCACGGATCACTTATACGTATACGGATCGAAATGTACACAAAATGTGTCCTCGTTGAACAGAATTCTATCCATTATACGTATATGGATCCGTGATAAGTCGCTGATCTCAACCTCCCTAATGTGTTTTTTATCTTGCTAAAAGGTTCATATATTTTGTGATGTACGCCTGTGCGATGACATCAGGAATCACGTTAGCAGCCATGTCGTTGGATCGGTTAATTGCTGTCCGGTATCCAATGGTTGCCAAAAGAGTATGCATTGTTACCAATGCCAAAATTATAGTCATTATCATCAATGTGTTAATTGTTGGGGCAAATGTGTCGACATTCTTCTGCCATACGTACATCAAGGACAGCGTTACAGGTAAGGATTTAATGCCAACAACACGCCAAATAGTTAATAACGCCAGGAATGTTTTGCAGTTTTGATAAGTGAACATCCGTAGCATTTTGAAGGCCTACGTTTCACAAACCAATTTCCATTCAACATTTGAACTGACGGCGATTTGGTTTGTTTTCCGTACTGTTGAACTAGTTATATTGTAATAAGGATACACCAGGGCCCGTATGCATATTTTAAAGTAGAATAAGCTTATTCCAGGTATAACTTCACGTTATAACATGAAGTTATACCTGGAATAAGCTTATTCCACTTTTATGCATACGGGCCTAAACGTTCGCTGAAGGACCCTTTTTCACAAAACGGCAGGTGAGCACAATGTAAGCTACATTGTATGCCTGTGGCTCGACGGAAAAAGGAAGCAGGAAAAACCCGAGTGACGCAGTTTTTTTACGCACGTTGTTTTACTGTGTTTTTCAACGAACGTTTTCTCGGTTAACCTTGCAGGAGAGAGCTTTGGAAATTCCGCAAATGTGTTCTTGTGTCATGCGCACCTGTATAAGAGAAGAGCACACATGACAAAAAATTAAGGGGAAAAAACGTTCGGCCTGTCAAGAGCAAGATCAAGATTTACCAGTATAGATGTATACTGAGATTGCCATGAGAAAACTACATGTAAGCTTCATTTTATTAACCTGCGCGGACACTGAATGCAACTACATGTATGTAAACACGTATAGTCCCAGCCTTCAAGCGTGAGTTCGAGGAACAGTCTGTTCTTATCTCCCTATGGAAACGTTTTTATACCATTTAGCTTTTCTATTTCTTTTTTTCCGAAAGGAATCGAGGTGATCGTTCCATCAGTACCAGGACACCCCGAATACGAGATTCTGTTCACCAATTTCCAGTTGATATTTGGAAGTGTTCTTCCATCAATCATAATCATAGTCAGCAATATTGGTATTGTTCTGACTGTGCGCGGAGCATCAAAGAATCGAGCAAAAATGACTGTTGGACTGGATGGGAGGAGAGACCAACGAGAAAAACAGTTGACATCGATGCTGGTCATTGTAAGCATGGCATATTTGTGTACGACTATACCATACAGGGTTTTCATGTCGCTGCTCGAGATTCCGGCTGTAGCGGAAGCTAATAATGTAAAAGACACCTTTTCTAATGCATTGTTTAATACATTAGATTATTTTTTCTTTGATATTTGGATGTGTAATCATGCAGTCAACTTTTACTTGTACTGCCTCGCAGGAGGAGAGAAGTATAGGCAGGACACAAAAGTAATTTTAAAGAAGTTGTTCTGCTTTTTGTGAAGGTCAAACTGCCGATGTAAATGCAGGTTTTTCTGTGGAACCAACACTCAACCGATCTACTCAATCATTATGTTATAACGCCTTTTTACACGGTGCGGGTTCGAGGAAACCTACCTCCACCCTCCTTGGGCGGGTTCGGTTCAGGGTGGATTCATCACTTTCACACTGTGCGGCTTGGGAACTTTGAGGCATTATTTGGCCAACGTTCTAGCACGTTTTACGATATTTTTAGGACGGCGGGGCAGGACGTTTTGAGAACTACTTCAGTGTGACAGTACCGTAAATGAAGATTTTGCTGGAAAACCCACAATCTGCCGATGAACTCTATCAGCGGCACTTTTATTCGGTTGTTTCAACTCGTGTACGGTAGGCCTCTCCCTTTGCCTTCCAATAAAGACGTATGATACCATACAGAAACCGTTGGTGTATAAAAAGATTCACCAGCGTCGGCTAAATAAAACTTGTTTGTCCACCAGCGCTGAAACGCTCAGATCGATCACAAAAATACCCATACCATATCAAGGCTAACGTACGTGTCGCGTCAACGTTCAGCAGTAGTGTAGTAGTGTGGATAAGTTGCTTGAATTCACAAACTTATTAATGCTATTAACCTCAGTTATTTTGGTATACAAGACAAGCAGACAGGCTGGTATAAAGTGCAGGTTGCAGATTAATGGTTAATGGTTAGGGTCAGTGTTAGTGTCCAATGGTAAAGTCAAATGTATTCCAAATTGCCTGCAGGTCAACCTGCAACCTGCAGACTATGCACAGCATGTCACATTGCCTTATCGACTCCATGTAGTCAAAAACACAGACTCTCTTGGCCTACTGATTTACCGTGACCGCAGCACTGAAAAATCTACGAGCATGGGACACGTGGGAGGATATGTGCAGCACAACTTCTCTGGACTCTATGCAGTTGCCATAACTGAATTCAATTGGACAATAGGAATTCGAATTGGAACAGAACAAAATACCTACATCTTGCATATTGTATATGTACTGTACAATGTTGTCACCTATCTCCTATTTGTGATTGTAGCAGTTGGCGTTCCAGGAAACACTCTGACCGTCATGGTGGCTGCAATGAGCCACAATAGAAGACACAGTGGAAGCGTCTTTATGATTGGCTTAGCTATTCCTGATGGCGTGATGCTTCTCCAACTCGGGATTGTTGCATCTATGAGTCGCAGTGGCTTAGCAACATTTTGGCCATCCAGAGAACTGGAATTCGAGTAAGTGTATAAGGTCGGAGTACTTTCCCTTGAAAGGAAGCTGTTAATAGCGTTGTTTCTATGACGCACGGTTTAGCTAACCGTATCCACAAACGTCGGGACGTAACAGATGGTAAGCGTGGTTCCGAAGGCTTGGTATAGTTAGCTTGTTAGACCGACGTATACCAGGGTACTTTTGTCTACGACATGTATCCTATTGTTCAGGTGTACCCAAGACGACAAGCCACACTCTGAGTTCCGGGTATTTGTGCCAGTACATGTATATATATGAGAATCATCTCGTGTTCTCAACAATAAGGAGGTTGAGATCAGCGACTTATTATCACGGATCCTTATACATATACGGATCAAAATGTACACAAAATTTGTCCTCGTTGTACAGAATTCTATCCGTATAGTTATAAGGATCCGTGATAAGTCGCTGATCTCAACCTCCCTAATATGTTTTCTTTTATCTTAAAAGGTTCATATATTTTGTGACATACGCCTGTGCGATGACATCAGGAATCACGTTAGCAGCCATGTCGTTGGATCGGTTCATTGCTGTCCGGTATCCAATGGTTGCCAAAAGAGTATGCATCGTTACCAACGCCAAAATTATAGTCATTATCATCAATGTGTTAATTGTTGGGGCAAATGTGTCGACATTCTTCTGCCATACGTACATCAAGGACAGCGTTACAGGTAAGGGTTTATGCCAACAACAAGCCAAGTAGTTAATACCCCCAGAAATATTGTGTAGTTACGATAAGGTGAACATCCGTAGAATTTTGAAGGGGTTCGTTTCACAAACCAATTTCGATTCAACATTTGAACTGACGGCGATTTGGTTTGTATTCCGAACTGTTGTAGATATATTCTAATAAGAATATATCTGTTACATCTATTATCTAATCTATATGTAAAGAATATGAAATAGAAACCGGGTTTCTAAGGTGAAAGACATTAGCCCTGGTTACACCTGTCTGAAATCCCCGTGCTTTTTGAGACACGGGGTTTTTCCGAACCAGAAAAAACACGGCGTTGACACGGCGAGCGGTTACACCACTAAAATGCGATTGGTAATAAGTTCCGTAACCCGGCGATAGGGGCACTGCGTGTAGGCAATTCTCCGTAATCAAGCGGCTACCGGAGGCGTGAAATAACCTATCCGCATGCGCATGACTCATCGATTTGCATCGCCGTATGTCGGGGTGTCTGGAACTACTGGTAGACACGGGGATTTCGCGGTTACACTACATAAAATCTCCGTGTCTAAAATAGCCCCGACGTTGCCCCTTCGACATCTCTGGGGCTAATAAGCACGGGGATTTCAGACACGGGTCTATTTAGACACGGCGATTTATAGCTGTAACCGCAAAATCCCCGGGGAAAGCACGGTGATTTATGTAGTGTAACCACAGCTGTTGCTTCCTACCAGATTCGAACCCAAGGACCCTCGCATGAGGCATTAATCGCCAGCACTAAGGGGCAGCACGCCTTAACCACTAGGCCAAATCCCCATCTTCATAAAAAGATGGTTCAATGGCCTATGTTAAACGAGGCGTCCATCAGTACCCTGCGAGTAATCCAAACAATCTCCGAACCCAAAACAGTTTTATGTTATGCGAGGGGTCACATATAAAGGAGATCCATGTACAAGTAAAGAATATGAAATAGAAACCGGGTTTCTAAGGTCTAATCTACATCTATTTTATATTCATTTATACAGGGTGGTCCATAAAAAACGCACAAGCATACTCCCACTACCCAGAGCCTAACACTACTGATGGCATTGGACGGAGAATCTTTCTAGAAGAAAGAAGACACCAAGATATCCCGATTCGGTCCAGTGGTTCGAGCCGCAGACCCTATTTTGTAAAGCAAGGTGGAGGCCCTTGGTGAATTGTTCCATACAGAACAATCAAGAGCATACACAACAGCGTAGCCTTGTAACTGACAAAAGGATTATCCTGTGGAAAGGTCAAACAAAAAATGAAGTACAGGTACATGAAGAACATGAAAATCAATTTTTATGAAGTCGTAGACTTCATATTGCTACTGGGGCTGGGCTGGAAAATTGTGGCGTGATGGCGTGGCCGTGTGGCCTCGACGCAGTGGCCGTTTGCACGGCTCTTTCACAGGCCAATGCATGGCCAGGTGTAGCCTGGACACCGGCTAACCTGGATCTACGATGACGTTGAACCGGCGCTCTTTCCACACGCCAATGTACGGCTACTAAACCTGGAGACGAGGAGGGCGACGAGACAGGTTTGCGACCCGTCTATTCTCAGTCTGCATCCGCCGGCTCGTGACACTCTGATGAACATGATGATATAAGCTGTGGTTACACTACATAAATCCCCGTGCTTTCCCCGGGGATTTTGCGGTTACACCTATAAATCGCCGAGTCTAAATAGACTCATGTCTGAAATCCCCGTGCTTATTAGCCCCAGCGATCTCGAAGGGGCAACGCCGGGGCTATTTTAAGCACGGAGATTTTATGTAGTGTAACCGCAAAATCCCCGTGTCTATTTCTAGTTCCACGCACCCCGACAGACGGCGATGCAAATTGATGAGTGATGCGCATGCGTATAGGCTATTTCACGCCTCCAGCAGCCACTTGATTATGCAGAGTTGCCTACATGCAGTGCCCCTATCGCCGGGATAGGGAACTTATTACCAATCGCATTTTTAGTAGTGTAACCGCTCGCCGTGTCAACGCCGTGTTTTTTCTGGGTCGGAAAAACCCCGTGTCTCAAAAAGCACGGGGATTTTGGATAGGTGTAACCACGGCTATTGTTCCTCATCTAGTCATTACTTCTTCATTACCGTACGATTTGGTCGTAAAAAAAATAAAATGGGAGGGAAGTTATTGTGTTTGTGTTCTTATTTAAATTGATTGGCGTTTTTTAGATTGAGTTGTATTATTCGTGTGACACGACGAACTGCAGTGCGGCAGAGTCATCAACTGTCGTCGGAGTTTTCGTACGTGGACCCACAGGCTCCTGGAGAGATAATCAGTAGAATTCCTTGTAAAATTGGGGAAAAGTGAGCATACGGTGGTCAAATCTATATACTAAAAAGTCTTTTTATAATATAGTATAGATTTCACCACTTTTAATGCTCACTTCTCAATTTTACGTCGAATTCTATTGATTAATTCTCCAGTGAGGGGCTTGTGATGGATCATAACGTGTTGTATGTGTTGTATTCGTAGTATTGTAAACATTATGGATGCTGTCGATTCGGGTATTATTTGGGAGGATTCTCATTCAATCTGGGGGTTTTGATTTGTACAGTCTGAACGGATGTTATATTTGAAACATTTCTGGACGAACGGATGATGCAGGTAAGTTTTTAAGTTCTGAATAATCGCAAATTTTGGCATCTAATCGAGCAGTAGGCCTAGGCCTGTGCGTCTGTACATTTTTGTACACAGCGATGCATGGGGAAAACGGACTCGATCAAATCCCATCATTCGATCAGTTGGAAATTGTTTTCGACCAGCAGGCCAGCAGTGCAGGTAGGTGTATTTAATTTTCTGCATGCCAGGGTAATAATTCCCTGTAATAAATCATCGGATGGCTTGGAATTGGCCTGTTCCTGCCTGTCCAGAATGGCCGGGGCTATTCGTACCGTCACCTCTCCTGGTCACGGTGCGTACTACGTACACCAAACCAAATCTTTTATTCGTACCGTCACGGTGCGAATAACGCCACAGATCTCATTCGTACCGTCACTGTGTCATACTGCGCCACCGGCTCTTTTATGTGCCGTTGCAGAATGATTATTCGTACCGTCACGGTGATCTCGATGTTCTTGGTTCGGACCACATTAGGATACAACCGAACGTCATCAGAATGAACTAGAACACGTGCGTTTTGTTTACCGTTTTTGTGACCGAACTATGGGGCGCCTTCCCATCCAAGGCAAGGAAGGTATCGGTATTTAGGCCCAGTGATTCACCAAGGCTTGTAGGCCTAGCATGTGTGTTAACCTCTTCCCACCCAAGGGCAAGGGGTCTAAAAAATAAGATATCACCTCAATCACAATGTTGCCGTCTCTCCGTCGTACCGGTATGGCTTTCAAATCAAATGTCACTCAATTCCGAATATAGGTAACTTGGTCGCAAAATCCTCAGAAAACAAGCTCTCCAGTGATATTATGTTATTGCACCTGATTCACGAAAAACGAAATTTACTTGAATAAACTACTACAGCTGGCTGTTTCGTTTTGATATTGCTCTAGTCCACGTGGCAACGGGTGTCTATAAACCGAAGACTGAAGATCGAAGACTGAAGACAGAAGATGGAAGACCCTGAACATAACGAAGATCCCCACAACTATAAAACGAAGACCCAACTATGAAAGGAAGACCCCCACTTATGGATCTATAAAACGAATACCCAACTATAAAACGAAGACCTCACATCTATAAAACGAAGACCCGACTATAAAACAAAGATCCACAACTATAAAACGAAGACCCCACATCTATAAAATGAAGACCCAACTATAAAATGAAGACCCCATAACTATAAAACGAAGACCCAGCTATAAAAGGAAGATCCCCACACCTATAAAACGAAGACCCAACTATAAATCGAAGACCCCCACAGCTATAAAAGAAGGCCCCCACATCTATAAAATGAAGACCCAACTATAAAACGAAGACCCCCATAACTATAAAACGAAGACCCAGCTGTAAAAGGAAGATCCCACATCTATAAAATGAAGACCCAACTATAAAACGAAGACCCCACATCTATAAAACGAAGACCCAACTATAAAACGAAGACCCCCACAGCTATAAAACGAAGGCCCCCCACATCTATAAATGAAGACCCTATCACACAGTTCGACAACGACTTCATTGCTGGCCTTGGCCAGCTCTTGTTATTGAACGTTGACAACAATTTAACATCTTATGGGACCGCGGTTCACCGTTGAGTTAGTTATTAAGGACCACTGACTTTGCTTCACAAAAATGGCTCTGGAAGTAAAACTAATGGACCGAATCAAGGTATCTTTTAATTGGTCTTATTTTTCTTCTAGAAAGATTCTCTGTCCATTCATACCAGTGGTTTGGGACTGAGGGTGGTGGAAGTATGCTTGTGCGTTTTTTTTTGGACCACCCTGTATATCTTATTAGAATATATCTAGAACAGTTCGGAAAACAAACCAAATCGCCGTCAGTTCAAATGTTGAAACGTTCACAAAACGCCAGGTGAGCACAATGTATAAGCCACACTGTTAGTCTCGCGCAGCCAGACCCTCGGTTGCGAGACCGAGGGTCTGGCCACAACGTCTAAAACTTCTGCGATGCTGCTTTGCGCACGACTGCCCCGTCAATGGCGAGATCATTCCCGCCCGGCGGCATCGATCTTCGACAAATTTCTCGATAAAGACGACACAACTGACCTGTGTATATCTCCTTTAGTGTCACTGATGGAGGATCAGATCATCAGTGCTGCGGGGAAAGACCTCCATGGTGCGATCTTGCTAAGGTTTGCTTCTGTCTGACTGAACTGAAGTTCGTTAGATACAGCGCCGCCATTTTGCAATCTTCTGATCCCAATGACCAATCAGCATGGCTGTAAACAGCTGGATTCAAAATCGACCAATCAGCATCGGTACCAGGATTTCGGTATTCTCGTAACAAAAATTGTTGAGGTTGGTCTCAGTCTCTGTAATGCTGCGCTGTTCCGCGCATGCGTGAAAGAGACTGAGTGCCTCAGTCTACCACACTGTATGCCTGGTGGCTCGACGGGAAAAGGAAGCAGGAAAAACCCGAGGCAGTTTTATTACGCACGTTGTTTTACTGTGTTTTTCAACAACGTTTTCTCGGTTAACCTTGCAGGAGAGCTTTGGAAATTCCGCAAATGTAGTTCTTGTGTCATGCGCACCTGTATACATGTAAGAGAAAAGCACACACGACAAAAAATTAAGGGGAAGAAACGTTCGGCCTGTCAAGAGCAATATCAAGATTTACCAATAGGCCTACATAGATGTATGGAGTATAAGATCAACGTCATGGTCTTCAAATGCCTTTCGGGTACGGCTCCACAGTACCTTGCTGAGAGCATATCTATCTATGCCCCAGTTCGCGCTCTCAGATCCGGTGACAAAGGTTTATACCAGGAGGTCCGCACTCGCAGGGCGATTGGGTCCTCGAGTTTCTCTGTGGCGGGACCCAAACTCTGGAACTAGTTACCAGTAAGTCTGAAATCCATAAATACATGTAACATCGATACATTTAAGTCCAATTTGAAAACCCATCTTTTTAGGAAGTATTTACTGTGATTATCTATATAATGTTTTATAGTGTCACTACTACATTGTCTTACCTGCTGCACTATTTTCTTTTTACCTATTGTCTTATTCTCTCTGTCTTAGTTGTCTGTCTATCATCTGCTTTTTAATCATTGTTTTAATATTGTACAGCGCTTTGAAGTTTCATATGCAACATAAAGCGCTTTATAAATTATATTAATAATAATAAATAATAATAATAATGTATACTGAGATTGCCATGAGAAAACTACATGTACATGTAAGCTTCATTTTATTAACCTGCGCGGACACTGAATGCAACTACATGTACAGGCATTGACAGATGTTTATCTACACTTGATATCTTGAATATTTCAAATACTACCGAACCAATTTCGACACGGTTTCCGTTGCATTTGAAAGGCAAACCTGTTGGTCATATTTCTGCATCAAAATTTTGGAAATTTCGAAATATCAAAATTATGTAATAGCTTATCAGAAAAGAACTTGAAAATCAGCATCTTTTATTTTGTAATTATATTTTCATTTTTATAGTAGTTCTGACAGAATGGAAGTTCCTGAGGATTTTGGTCCTAGTTTCATCATAATCTGTCGAGTGGTTGCTGAGATATTTGAGATTATCAACTTTTTGATAATTTGAGATTTTCATGATTTTTTACAAAATTCTGATGTCAGTAAATAGAGATGACCTCAAATCATAAAATTATGAAATTTTGGATGATTCCCATAAACTGGTTAAAATCTATGCATATTTTTCAAAATATCAACATTTTGATATTACGATATTTCTGCCCAGTTAACCCCCAAAAGTTTCAAAATAAGGTAAACCTATAATCTGATGTTAGCTTTATCTATTGGTATGAAAATTTCTTGAAAAATGCGAAAATCTCAAATTATCAATATTTTGATAATCTCAAATATCTCAGCAACCACTCGACAGATTTTGTTGAAACTAGGGCCAAAATCCTCAGAAACTTCCATTCTGTCAGAACTACTATAACAATGAAAATATAATTACAAAATAAAAGATGTTGATTTTCAAGTTTTTTCTGATAAGCTATTACATAATTTTGATATTTCGAAATTTCCAAAATTTTGATGCAGAAATATGACCAACAGGTTCTCCTTTCATATGCAACAAACCCTGTCGAAATTGGTTCGGTAGTATTTGAAATATTAAAGATATCAAGTGTAAATAAACATCTGTCAATGCCTGTACATGTACATGTACATGTGCACGTAGTCCCAGCCTTCAAGCGTGACATGAGTTCGAGAACAGTCTATCTCTCTATGGAAATGTTTTTAGACCATTTATTTAGCTTTCCTACTTCTTTTTTTCCGAAAAGGAATCGAGGTGATTGTGCCATCAGTACCAGGACACCCCGAATACGAGATTCTGTTCACCAATTTCCAGTTGATATTTGGAAGTGTTCTTCCATCAATCATAATCATAGTCAGCAACATTGGTATTGTTCTGACTGTGCGTGGAGCTTCAAAGAATCGAGCAAAAATGGCTGTTGGACTGGATGGGAGGAGAGACCAACGAGAAAAACAGTTGACATCGATGCTGGTCATTGTAAGCATGGCATATTTGTGTACGACTATACCATACAGGGTTTTCATGGCGTTGCTCGAGATTCCGGCTGTAGCAGAAGCTAATAATGTAAAACACACCTTTTCTAATGCATTGTTCAATACGTTAGATTATTTTTTCTTTGATATCTGGATGTGTAATCATATCTATATCTATATCTATATCTATATCATTACCGGCGTCGTAACCCTGCTGGATTTTTGCCGGAGGTATGGAGTCCACGACAGGCTACTGTCCACCTGTGTGGGGTCTTTTACTTGCCCTGGCATAGACACTCAGGTACAAGGGACCACGGCTTTTAGTCCCATCCGACGGACCCTGCATTAATGTTCCACAACGTTTTTGTACATGCCTTCGCCCGGAGTCGAACCCGCGCCGACCCATTGTACAGTTTGGTAGTCAAGCGCGCTTACCACTCGACCACCGGGCTTAGACGTGCAGTCAACTTTTACTTGTACTGCCTCGCAGGAGGAGAGAAGTACAGGCAGGACACAAAAGTGATCTTAAATAAGTTGTTCTGCTTTTTAGCTCACCCGTGAGCTTTTGTCGTCCTGCTGTGTCCGTCGTCGTTCGTTAGCAGGGCACGTTTTGTAACCGCTGGAGCTATTGATCTGAAACTTGGTACATATAAACCCCTAGGTCAGACGACCTATGACACCAAGTTTCGGTCCGATTCGATTCTTGGCTTGGCCACCAGATGGCCAAAACCAAAAACACAAAAGTGCAATAACTCCTGAACTAACAAGTGGATCATCTGCAAATTTTTATCATAGGTGTATCTAATTAGGATACACAACATTATATAAGGGTTTTTGATTTGACCTACTTTTTAAGGTCAGAGAGGTCAAAGTTGTATAAAAGTAACGAACCTGCCACAGTTCGCCATTATTTCACTGAGCAAGTTCATATCTTGCATAACTGTGTATTAGAGGGGTACATGTACCTTTGAAAATACCGAGTTTTGGCGCAATTGGACTTCCAGTATGGCCACCAGGTGGCGCAACCTGAAAATCATCTAAGTGCCATAATTCAGGAACGGCTTGACCCAGAGTGCTCAAACATGATATGTACCTCCATCTATATGACCTTGCACGTCAACTTTCGGCCTGATTTGACTTCCAATATGGCCACCAGGTGGCATAACCCGAAAATCACCAAAGTGCTATAGCTCAGGAATGACTTGAGCTACTCTGCTCAAATTCGATATGTGGCTCCCTCTAGATAATCTATACGCGCATCTAAAGTTTTGGCCCGATCGGACATCCAATGGTCGCCAGGTGGCGTAACCCGAAAATCACCAAAGTGTTATAACTCGGGAATGACTTGATCTGGACTGCTCAAATTCTATACATGGCTCCCTTTATGTGCATGTGAAGTTTTGGCCTGATCTGATATCCAATATTGCCGCCAGGTGGCGTGACCCAAAAATCATCAAAGTGCCGTAACTTGGGAATGGCTTGTCCCAGATTGCTCATGACTGATATGTACCTTCATCTGTCACAACACTATTATCTCCAATCGGGCGAGCACATGGTCCATGGACCATTTCATTGTGAAGGTCAACCTACCGATGTAAACGTAGGGTCGTATTTTAGAACGTTCCTTGACGTTAAGGTCGACCTTAAGTCTATTGTAAAACCATCGGGAACCACAGATTTAAGGTGGACCTTAATGTTAAGGAACGGCCCGTAGTTTTTTTGGAACCAACAAGTTTTGGTTCTTATAACGCCTTTTTACACGGTGCGGGTTCGAGGAAAGCGACCTCCACCCTCCTTGGGCGGGTTCGGTTCAGGGTGGATTCATCACTTTCACACTGTGCGGCTTGGGTGGTAAGCCTCGATCCAGTTCGAGGTCGGTTCGCTCGAATGTGTGGCAAATCTCAACATCCAATCTGAAACCGCTGAATAGATGTTCGTGGCCATTCCGAAATGGTTAACAGTGGCATTGAAATCTCAATGCTTCATACAATTCCTCTTTTTCGATGCATTCATTGATATCGCAAATCAATATTATAAATTAAAATCAATATTTTAGTTTGACGCACAAAAAGACTGCCATCGGAAAAATCGCTGTATTTTGAATAGAACTTGTTCCTTTTGTCTTTATCACAAAAATTGTCGATTCTACAGGATTACTATCAGATTGAATCGTTTTGGCTGTGCTGTCTCTTACTAGATTTATGACATAACGTAATTTCATCAGCCGTCGATTTCAGTTGCTTCGCTGTTCATTCACAAGGATTTTCAGTCATCAAGTACTTGTATTATAGATCAGTTTAAACTTGGTCTTGGAAATTCGCACATGCGCAGTAACCGTTTTGACCTGTCCAACACGAAAGTCAATTTTTAAATGGCTTTCAACGAAGGATTGCCGGTGGGTCGCACAATTTTGCTGTTTTTTGTTGGTTTTTCGCCCGGCTTTGCGTTTATACGTGCATGTATGCGAGTCCTCGATATAATCATGAGGCAGCATTTTTAAGCGTTACCAACATGAACTTCGGGCGGAGAAAAACTCAGGAAAACTCGCCCAGTTGGGTCGCCGAATGGACAAAAATGGCGATGCAGATGGCCGTAGATCGCGAATTCACTCCATTCTTCGCTCGCCCTCTCGCACGCTTGGTGAGATGCCTGGGAAACCAGTGCATTTTCCTTTCCCCAACTCTTACCACAACCTTTTACAGCACAATTAAGGGTTGTCCTGTAGAAATGTCGAAGAAAATCGCGAAAAGTGCCCCCGACTGCCGAAATCCTTCGTTGAAACCAATGAAAACGCACCTGCTTCCGTGTTGACAGTCAAAACGGCAAACTGTGCATGCGCGAATTATCCATGGCAATGACCGAATTACGAAGTTTAACCTCATCTACATGTACAGTGCAATCGGGCAAGATATCATCTGGGAGCCTATTTTGATCATCATCTTGTTCTCATCGTATTCACCGCTTCAATTCGATTGATTAAAATTTCCGAAAACTATGTTTCATCAGTTAGCAATTGATGATAATTTGCCAAATAGTTCGCTCATAACAGGAAATTTAATACAGATTAATGCAGAGTACAAATAGTTGCTTCGAAAGATAACGACGAGAATGACGGTCATGAAGGCAACGTTTGCCGTGATACAAATCATCGCCAGCTTCGCAATCAGACAGGTCATAACGTCAACAGAGACCCAATACAGACCATCAGGTATCGGTATGCAAACATCGTCTGGTGCTATCAGAAAATGGCGCGTATCGATTCGGAATGATGTAGAAAAAAAGACCACTATAGTCTGTTTAAATCATCTGGAGCTCGATGGGCGAATGTCAGTCAAACCCCTAGTAACCAGACAACAATGAACTTAACGGTCCGACACACATTGTTTTCTAACCAGCTGAACCTTGGTTCGAAATAGAACATGCAACTAGGCCTTGATTCGAAATTGAACACAGGCATAGGCATGGGACTGGCTGGAAGTATCCTGTCAATAAAACGCACCTCAATAGCCAGACTTCACCAACAATACCAAGGTCTGCCGGACAACCAAAGGGACCTCCCATCGAGCTCCAGATGATTTAAACGTACATGTACTATAATTCAAATTCATCGGGCTGGCTGATCTACATGTGTAGGAAAGGAACAGGCAGTAGTTTAATCTCATAGGCCTATGTACATGTACCGTTGATCATTATTCATGTGCATGAATAATTCTTAGAATAAGGGCTGCATAATCCTTTCCCTTTTTTCGAGGTCTGTTGCAACTAAACGGAGGAGACCGCGATCTCAGGTAACTACTAGTATCTAGGCCGCATTTTACATACTCGTCATGCGCAGTACGGAGTTTGAGTCATCACTGCGTCATCCCTACTCAACCCTCGAGTTCGCAATCGAAGTCGGCCTAATTAAACCACAAACCACAGTATTTAGTTTATGGGGAACTAGGCCGTTTCCCATTACGCATTGATATTAGAGTGAAAATGATAAGTTTCTGGGGCAAATTACTATCACAAGAAGGTTCTATGGCTAATAAAATGTATTACCTGGTTTATAATTGACATATCAACGGAAAACATTGTAAATGGCTGAATTGTGTTAAAGAAACACTTGAACACTGCGGACTTGGGGATATCTGGTTTACTCATCGGTTCCCAAATGTACGATATTTGTCAGCAATTGTGAAAAGAAGGTTGCAGGACCAATTTATACAAGAATGGTTCCAGAGTTTGGAGACTAGTGCTAAAACTATTCTCTATAGAGAAGTCAAGACGACTTGGGGTTTTGAGAAGTACCTTATTTCATTGNCCGTCAGTATACAGGTCCGTGATTTTACCGAGGCCACTTGGTGGAAAACGCATTCATCTATTATTTATTACATTCATGTGACTGTATTCTCCATACCAAATGCACTCATTAGAAATAGGGTTATCCGTTTCGTCACATGATGACTTGTAGAGCAGAGGTGACACCTATAGAGGCTCATTGTTCCGAGAGATGCGGTTCACCAAGCACGGCCAATCACACCTTGAATCGTCATGAATAATAGGTGGCGTGTATGTACTATAAGTTCAAACACACGCATATTCTCGCGTGGTCTGCTGTGGATAACCGCATTGAACTGCAGCCCGAATTCTCTTATCTGTATCTCAAAACCCTCTGCGGTAATGTTTTTTATCTTTAAGGGGAAGCTGTTGTTGTACATTTTCATATTGCTTGGATCCAGGGCCCACAGAAAAAAGCAATAAAGACACCCCCAGTTGACAGTTTTTATGGTCCAATGTGTTCGCTGTGCTTTATAGAAACAGAAAATGAGCAAAGTCTCAAGAATGACAGCTTAATTACATTACGTAAGAACAAAGAAATTCCCCAAACATAAAAAACAGGGACAATTTTCTTAGAGAAGAAGCGTGTACATGTAAATGACATACAGTATTCAGGGAGTGGCAGCAATGTCACAAACCCGAGGGTGTATTGACCTGCACTTCATGTACACTGTACACGCTCAGTACCGGTACATTAAAGGAGTTCCAGGAAGTAAAATCCACAGGTGTCATGGCTGCCCTGTCTCAGACAATCTGGCAGCATTCATGGAATTCACATGCGGAGTATTCTATACATGTATCTGTTGAAAATATTGCTATCAAAAGGGGTAGACTAAGTAGAAAAAACCTCGAACTTCATGATATGCATGTTGTTTGATCTTCAAAATGTTACATTTCTTGGGAAAGTGTTCCGACTACTAGTCTTTTATTTCAGCTTATTAGCTAATTAGTGCGTTCTAAGCAATAATTGACTATCTGACAGCAAATTGTCGACAGAAAACTGTCATGTGGAGCCGCACTTTAAGAAATAGGTGTCTAAAGATAGTTGCTTGCACCCGCAACATGAACGACCACGGTCTATGGCCCGGCTTTCGCTTCACTCTCTACACCACATTAGCATTCTTTTTTCTGTAGGTACAATGAAGAGCCCAAAGCTTTACACTCGGCAAAGACATGGCCAAGGATTTGGCTATTTCACACAAAATGACGGTGATATAATATATAAAAAGAGAGTCGGGAATTATGGCAGGTCAAATCTTGAATGCGTTTTGACATTTTCGACCTCTCCAATAATCAATAGCTGCTGCACCAGTGTCCTTTTCGACAAACATATTTTTTTCTGTTGGTATTTTATTCCCGACTGAACTACACAAGGAGGACTATTTATTTTCAAGGAAGCAGAGAGCCAGGGCATGTTTTTAAGTGATTTTAATTGTCATGTAATAAGAGGCGACGTTTTTAAAATAGATTAACACAAAATGGGGCAAAATGAATAAAAAGTTCTTTCCCAATTACGTAAAAACTCCAAAGAAGAGGCTTATCTGATTCCAAGGCACCATTTTCCTATGTTGATAATACATTTATGGAGTGTAAATTCAACCGTTCAAAAGTTGTCTGTACATCGTCTCCTATTCGCTTCTACACGTACAAAGCTCAGTTTTTTGTTGCGTCCATCGGCGTCCAAAGATAAAGCCAGTTCCCAAAACGTAAAACGCCCAAGCGGCTGTTGCCGGCAATTTTTTTGCAACATTACTTTTCTGAATGCTGGCTACCCAAGGGTCCTAAACCTGGGTTCAGATTTGCTCCAACACGATGTTTCCGCAAAACGCCATAAAGCTGCGTTTACCGGACACCCGGAATGCGAAATGCGGAAGCGGTATAGACTATATGCTATGCATTTTCGCATACAACATATCGCTTCCGCATCCCGTACACCGCATTCCGGATGTCTGGTAAACGCGGCTTTAGGGATATGGACCGTAGATTGCGATTGTTGGATGCTCTCTAAAAATACCAGAAGCCCATGTAGGCCACCGGTCTGTACAGGCTAAATCTATACAGACAATAGGCTTCAGTCATCGCCAAATTCAAAACGGAAGACACGCTCATATCTCATGAAATGGCGGTGTAACGTCGATCAGTGTTCCCCGTATTTCTGTGTTTTTCTTATTGTTTCCCTCCTCACGGATTAAGCGGCAACTAACCCAACAATAACCATTCTAGGCCGCGTCTTTATATTTTTGGGGAACACTGCGCTACAGAAACACTCACAGATATTACACATGAAAAGCTGTAATAAAACAAATACTAGAGCAGCTGGTTATACGTCTAGGACTGAGACGACTATCATACACTCAAAAATTGGCGTGGAGCATTCACTTGCCAGATGTTTCAGGCCATGTAGAATTAGCGGAATCAGCAGATCTGGCGGATTTAGCGGATTCTATGTAAAATTGAATAAAATACTAGTACAATGATGAATGGAAACTAATTAAGCAAGTTAATTTTTCATGTGTCCCACAGATTATGAAGGACCGCGAAAATCGAGAGGTTAAGAAACTGCTCCGTTAACGATAACACTAACGCTAACGCTATTTCTGCTGTACATTTGCAATGTAATAAATAACGTTAGCGTTAGTGTAACCATTAACGGAGCGATTTCTTAACCTCTCGAATACCTCTTACAGTCGCTAATCCAAAGAGGGGCAACAAAA
Organism: Notospermus geniculatus; assembly: GCA_002633025.1. Taxonomy (NCBI): domain Eukaryota; kingdom Metazoa; phylum Nemertea; class Pilidiophora; order Heteronemertea; family Lineidae; genus Notospermus; species Notospermus geniculatus. The sequence continues at coordinate 167,371 of NMRB01000878.1, forward strand.
ATAGTCTGCAGGAATAGTTCGGCCAGTTGCCATTCGCGACGCTGTTGCAGCTTTCCCTTTATAACCTGTGCAGCATATAGAACACTTGAAAAAATTATATTACTTAATTATTCAAAAAAAATCCCTTTATTATCAAATCTTATTCAATTTTATAAAGAATCTGCTAAATCCGCCAGATCTGCTGATTCCGCTAATTCTACATGGCCAATGTTTCACCCATCGGGCCTTTCCTATAACCTCGGCCATATGATCAATGCTCGATGAACTGACCAAAGGCCTACACGGGCATTTACCCTTTGCGAAATCTGCAGAAGACTATAGGCCTATCCGAATACGCAATGGCTGAATACTAGGACAGACTCAAGCAAATGCATAAACCATCATGGCGCCCGCTGGTCTATATTTCGGTCTATTGCTCTTGGAGCTGTAGAATGACGTCACTCGCCGGGAATCCGGCGCAGATCATTTCTTTCACCGGTCTGCCCAGAAGACCGGGTACCAGTCTACAGCGTTTTCAGCCATCCACTTGTTGGTGGCCCGCATGAGTGCTGCCACCTCTACATGCTTGGGTAATCTATCATGTTTGGAGTTCCACTAAAACATGGCGGATGTCCCAGGTTACTTCAGGTACGCCCGCGCAGTGGCGCGCGGCGTTTTTTTAAAACGTGCGGCGCGGCCTTGGTTTTAGGCATGCAGTTCAGCTTTAATGTCCTGGCGGCGCACCCTCAGTTGTCGAGAAATCAGTGGCGTGCCTTGATAACAGGCGTTTCGCACCGTCATCGATTGCGAAACACAAACGCAATTTCGTAATGGGACGTCGCTGAAAGGGGATGTTTCACTTTAGATGATTGCGATTTGTGATCCATAGGAAAACTGAAAGAGCTATGATCTTGCAATTTGCAGGGATAATCCGTGTTTTAGACCAATTTCAATGGTAGAAACAATCAATAAAATTTCAAGTTAATTTTTTAAGATAAAAGGATTCAAAACTCTTCGCATACCAAGAAATAATCACTTCTTTTATATGATACATGTATTCGGCATATGGATTAGGGAGGCATTCATTTTTATGGTTTCTAAAAGAAACAACAGAAAAAAGTCACGAAATGCTGATATTCTGTTTTTGAAATGCCAGAAAAAACTGACCATGTAGTTCTTCTGGAAAGGACTGCACTGGTCTATTGATCCTTCTGGGGTGCAATAAGGTGGGCCTACAATCGTCCAGCATGTATGGCAAAGAAAAGCTGTCTTTGTTGTCACATGTATTTTATGAACAGTCTTACATCAGGCCAGGAGCTAGCCACTACCAGTACACCCGTAGGCATTGAGAATTAAAGTTACATGACTTGCCTTTCCTTTTGCCCCAATCACAATGAGCTAGTTCTCAGGACGCTCTTGAAAATTTTGCCGAACAAGGGCTCAAACTGTGTGCCAACGGCGTGGACGTAGTGGCAATCCGTCACGAGCTGTTACATGTACATGTAATTTATGCATCAGCCTTGACATAATTCTAGTCTGGTTCCCGTCTCTGCCGCCTCATACCCATGGCGAGGCGGCACTTGTGTGGAGGCAGCAGCTGCGCGGGACCAGTCTTAAAACATTATTCATAACTAGCTTTAGTACCCGGTAAACCGGGTTTGTGTTATTGTATAAGATACGGGCTCCAGGATACGATACTTTGTGGACATTAAAGGCTGATTCATACTCCGTCCGGATTTTGCGCCGACTATGATCAATTTCACTGCGTGTGCACATTCACGTCGTGGAAACCTGCGATCAGTTTCATGCGCTTGACGGTCCGCATGCGAGTATGAATCAGCCTTTAGCCCAGCTGCGGACATACCTCAGTGGCGTGATGACGTCATGCAGATTTCAGATGGCAACGGTGATGACATGCATGACGTCACACAACGTTTGTGACGTCATTGCTTTTGAATTTGATGTAATTTGACTGAAAAACGTTTCTTAAAGCGAATGGCTCGCGGTGTTTGTTTACATTTTTGGTGGTACCTTCCATAGAGAGTGAATCTTGCCTCCAGGCAAAGCCGTGCTCCAGCCATATGCAACACCTGTGCAAATATGCGAATGTAAACACTGGGGACGAGGTTCCATTAAAAAATTGTTAAAATGGGTTAATGACGTTTTCAAATTCAGTAGGTCAAGATGTACATTCTGTACTGTTCTCATTGATTTTGAAGCGGCAGATTTTGCAAAATCCGCCTCCGAAGTTTGGCTGTCTAATGCATTTCCCATTAAAATCCTTCTTTTGCCTTTGTCTCAAAATGGTGCTTGATATCGATGACCAACTGTCATGGCGCCACAACAAACCCCGCGAGCCATTCGCTTTAAAGCATAGTTTGTCCGATTTTGAAATTTTAACCTTGAAAAGATCACTCCATGTATCAAAAGCAATCGAATAAGGTATTGCTCAGCTCCCTCCATGCAGCGGTTGCAGAGAACATTCGTGACAAAGAACGGGCGAATTTGCTTTATATGTATTAGATTCGGAACACTTTCCTTATGTCACAGTTCCGAGCCCAGTAAAGGTTGTGTAGATTTCCTATCCATTCGCGATTGTGCGACGCTAATCTGGAACTAAAGCTTGGAGCACACATAACAAGAAATCACTGATGGTGTAGGAAACATTGTACCAGTTGTGATTAAGCGAAGACAGCTGTGGTGAGCACGACCACGACGAGAAGGAACATTACGCACAGAATCCGATCAGACACTTTGGCTATGTACCTCCACTTGGCCTGCACGCTGGTTCCATTCTGTGAAAGGCTGCTGGTGCTGTCGAAATCCTCGATGGCAAAGGTGTCACTCTGGTCTGAACTTGTGTTGATGCACATGTATTTTCCTAACCCACTGCAAGCCTGTTATATATACAGATAAAGAAAGTATCAGGCCCGGATGGGTGGGGGCGTGGGGGCGTACGCCTCCTATTTTACCAAGAAAAAATTTAATCAGATAAAAATTCGAATATTTTGCTCTCAGATGCCCGGAAAATTCATCTAAACCACTTAAAATTCATCTAAAGCACTTAAATTGTCAAATTTTTCTGGGGAGGACCCCGTTTGGGCCTCGCGTCACTTTCGGTGTTCGCCGCCTCCGTCGACCTGCGCCCGACCATTCTGTCAATCCTGGATCAGGTGTAATGTTTTTCACTGCCCCCCGTTTGCCAATGCCCCCAAACAAAAGACTGACGGAATAAGCGGCAACGTGACAATGAGGGAGGCACTGATCAACATGTCTTTCTGTATTTGACTGCCCGCCGAACAATAAAGCGGGCATTGTCATAAGGGGGGGGGGGGCATTCTCACACATTACACCTGCAGCAGCGGTTGCAGAGAACATTCGTGACAAAGAACGGGCGAATTTGCTTTATATGTATTAGATTCGGAACACTTTCCTTATGTCACAGTTCCGTGTGTAGATTTCCTATCCATTCGCGATTGTGCGACGCTAATCTGGAACTAAAGCTTGGAGCACACATCACAAGAAATCACTGATGGTGTAGGAAACATTGTACCAGTTGTGATTAAGCGAAGACAGCTGTGGTGAGCACGACCACGACGAGAAGGAACATTACGCACAAAATCCGATCAGTCACTTTGGCAATGTACCTCCACTTGGCGTGCACGCTGGTGCCATTCTGTGGAAGGCTGCTGGTGCTGTCGAAATCCTCGATGGCAAAGGTGTCACTCTGGTCTGAACTTGTGTTGATGCACATGTATTTCCCTAACCCACTGCAAGCCTGTTATATATACAGATAAAGAAAGTGTCAGACCCGGATGGGTGGGGGCGTTGGGGCGTACGCCTCCTATTTTACCAAGAAAAAATTTAATCAGATAAAAATTCGAGTATTTTGCTCTCAGATGCCCGGAAAATTCATCTAAAGCACTTAAAATTCATCTAAAGCACTTAAATTGCCAATTTTTTCTGGGGAGGACCCCGTTTAGGCCTCGCGTCACTTTCGGTGTTCGCCGCCTCCGTCGACCTGCGCCCGACCATTCTGTCAATCCTGGATCAGGTGTAATGTTTTTCACTGCCCCCCGTTTGCCAATGCCTCCAAACAAAAGATTGACGGAATAAGCGGCAACGTGACAATGAAGGAGGCACTGATCAACATGTCTTTCTGTATTTGACTGCCCGCCGAACAATAAAGCGGGCATTGTCATACGGGGGGCATTCTCACACATTACACCTGCCCTGAGCATGCTGTTGATACTGCAACATTTCTGATCGACGGTTCCGAGTGTGTTTCTGAACGAGTGAGCTTATGGGAAACCCAAGATGGTGGTTAGGATGGCCGACACACTTTCATACGTACCAGGAATATGACGCTAGGTGGCGCTGCTGTACAAGAGTTGAATGTGTTGTTAATCAGGATGGTGATGAAGAATGAAATACCAACAAGAAGGAAACTGTATGTGTAGTAGTAGACTGAAAAAAAGAAGGGGCGAAGTAGGGTTTCGGTTTAGAAATTAGAGGAAGGGTTTTGATTTTGTTTGACTTGATGTATGTAATCATAAAGGAGACAAACATAAAGGTTCAACTTAAAAATTTAGCATTTTATAAATGTGGAGAGTATCCCTTCAAATCTCAACAGATTTGCATTATGACTCTTCCATATGATAGGCAAGACCCTTCTGCATGTTTAGTGCAAATTTTTTTGAATTCAGACTAGTTGATCTTATGATACAAAAGGACTGAATTAATGAGAACCCCACGAACGATGAGAGCGCAGGGCCATCTGTGTACATTCGAATACGCTAACGTACATTTGCACGTGGAACACTAATTGTGCTGAAAATAGTCTCGCGTCACCAGCCTCTCTCTCTTACAGGAGAGAGTCTGGTAGAACAGACTACAAAATTTTGTTACCGCTAGGTGGCAAGTGTCCAGCTCAGAGCATCCGAATCTGATTGGCCAATGGCTGATTAACATGGCTGCGCCCATGAAACGCATGATGAACGAATGAGTCTGAGGGAAAATTTACCTTTTTAGCACGGTAGGAACGACTATCCATGGTCATCGATTGCCGGAATAAGCCGATTGTACAATAGGACTTACATTTTGTGCCATGGATTTAGGTCACTTCCGACCAGGGAGTCTAAGTTCAGCCAGACGGTAAATCGATCCTTATACAATACAATTCCACTTTATTTCATCAGCGATCCACCTCAAACGGCCAGACTCGATCGCTTCTACATATCACTCGGTGAAAACCATGATAAAACGTGTCAAAAAGGTAACATTTCCCTCGGACTATTTCGTTCCTTGTTCGTTCATCATGCCTTTCATGGGCGCAGCCATGTTTAATCAGCCGTTGGCCAATCAGATTCGGATGCTCTGAGCTGGACACTCGCCACCTAGCGGTAACAAGATTTTGTAGTCTGTTCTACCAGACTCTCTCCTGTAAGAGAGAGAGGCTGGTGACGCGAGACTATGCTGAAAATAGCTCTGTTATCCACAGAAATGGAATTTAAGGCATCAAGTTGACAGATTCATGTACCCCACTACCATAAAAAAAGTTGAAGCTCCTGCCCATTATACGTAAAGCAAAAATTCAGGCAGTGAGAGACATTTTTTGGCAACACATGAAATGTATCCCTCAGTTACTTCACCGTTCGCAGCCAAACCTTTATGACTGTGTGATTCCTTTATGATGTAATGAATAGTTGATATTTGATTGAATGATTCTTGATGTCCAAATTCTCAGCAAAAAAGTCCCCACCGGAGAGGATTGTGGGTACGTTCTTCTGGCTAAAGGGTACACTCAATAATTCAGTGGTATCGGCCTCCGCTCGAAGCTGTTACCCTCAACCACTGAAACACTTGGTGCCAAAGTCCGTTTCTGAACACTAGATGTCAGTACCAGTTACTGACGAACGCGCTCGATCAACCAGCCAATGAGCGATCAGCCAATAAGAAAATGTTTCATGTTTTCCCCTAGTTGCGTGAAATACTATATTACTGGTCGCTGATTGGTTGATGACAGTTTGCGTCATCTAGTGTTCAGAAACATGATTAGGCCCATCTGTGTCACTGGTTGAGAGCGTATAATTAGGGACGAGTGTAGTTTGAGGGTGGTGAAAAAAGATCACTTGGATGGGGATAGGGTAATACGGGGGTGGAACGATATAGCCTACTGTTTAGTGAAGATGGGAAGGGTGGTAAGTATATATACATACCCAGAAGTGGCATCCTTGTGACGTGAAGGTAGTCTTCAAGTGATGCAATCAGGATCAACAAACAAAGTAGCAGACAAAAACCTGCCATGTGGAAAACAATTGATCACAAAAATGGGGGGTGCTCGACACTATTGCTAATCTAAAAGGTGGGGAATTTAAAGAAATACTCTAAATTCCCTCTTACCTGTCCCATTCCTGAACTCGGAAAAAATGACCAAGCCCTAAGTTGGAAAGGTATCGCACGCTGTCATTCTTTGCCAGGCTCGGGAGTGGGACAAGTAAGTGGACAGGACATTACTGTTTCTGACCATACTCCCACCCGTTATCTTCAACTCAGGATTTAGTCATTTTTTCCCAGTTCAGGAATGGGACAGGTAAGTGGGAATTTAGAGTAAGTAGGTGTGTTGAGAAAAGGACTACTTGACTTACATAAAGGAGTTTTGTTTCCGGTGCCATGAGGCAAGAGGAAAACCAGGGGTGCCATGAAGGCTAGGAGGATTGCTGGTCCGCAATATAGAAACAAACTGGAGTCCCGTTTTAATATAAAAGTCAACGTTATATCTGGGTATGGCTCCTCACAGCAAGAATAATATTTTCTGATGTGCCTTTTTCCTCGCGCTCCTTGGATTATCCATTCATTGGTTGTAAATGTTTGGTTGAAATCTATGGAGCTATAATTCCCACCGTGAAAATCCAGGTCAAGCTGAAAAGTCGATACGTATACTAAGTAGAAATAGGGAGGTTTAGGAATCAATCGATAAACGTAAACGTTAACGACAACGTTATTTTTGTTATCCGAAAATGCAATATAAAATCTGTTTAATGTGTAGTACATGAAAAATAACGCTGTCGGAAAGTTTACGTTTATCGCTGATTTCTAAACCTCCCTAATATAAACGAACCTCGGTACAAGACTATAATGGAGGGGTAGAATGCCCTGTACTGGGGTGCTGTTATTTGAGTCCAGTCCTCATTAGAGAGGTGCCCTTATCTACATGTACCTTTATTAAAGGTGCTCTAGTTCGACTTGTAAACATTGCGGTGTGCCACCTATTGTCAACTTCTGATACTAACAAATCAGATAAAATCGAATTAAATCTCGCCTTTCAAATCTTTTTGTTTGTTTTTGAGCGTAAAATCATAGATATATTTCAGTTACAAGAATATTTGTCAAGATAGATATAAAAATAGATGACATTAATGTTTTGGTATACACGGTGCTGCCACCTGTCCGAGGTAAAATAACTATTATAATCAACCATGTAAATAAACAAACCGTAATGTTTACAATTCGAACTAGAGCACCTTTAAGTGCCTACATACATGTAGTGAGTGCCAAATATCCAAACTGATAAAGAGTCCCTGTGTTGAGGTGCAGCCTGCACTAATTGGGAAGGTGCTGTGTGCTGTTCACTTACCTTGAAACCATTGAAAGACCAAGACCCGAATCGTAAGTAACATTCTTGTGTGTCCAAAGGGAAATTCGTCAGGTCCATCGGACATTGGGCTTTTAGGGAAGCATGTGCTAAGAAAAGGACTTCCCCTGTGTTAAGCACCACCGCATTGGCGTCCTCAAAGGTAGGATTAGTTGACCATGAGCCAGCACTGAAAATGAGATGTACATGTACATAGCTGGGGGTAGCTAGCGGGGAGCAAAAAGGGACAAAACAAACTTTCCCTCTATACGGCCATTTATACCCCTATTCAAGTTGAGTTATTGTGGTGTCAGATGTGGGGAAAATGCATCTGAGAGGATCTGGATTTTCATTTTTTCTAGGGAGGACCCTTAGACCCCCTCCCAGTGCACTCACCGAAGGGTCGGGCTTTGCCCGCCAGACTAAATCAACTTTGCCCCCCCCCCCGGCCGTAAAAGCAACAGCTACGCCGCTGAAATTGGGTAAAATGTTGATGTACTGTACATGTTTACCTTTTGTCCAGATCTACCCGATAGAAAGATATGAGTTGCAAATGAACATTTCATTCTCATTACATCATGTACACTGAACTAAGCTGGTTGCTCTCAACTTGCCTGTTGTAGAGGGTGATGTCTGGTCTCCAGATATCGGTCCATGGAATACGAATGCTCTTTATACCATTGTAGTCGTCCGGATCCCATTGGAGCCGTACCTCCTGCCAAGACTGTGGGGGAAAACTCAGCTGTGGTCTAAGGTCAAGCGCACATTTGCGGCAAAAATCAATGCGGTACACAGGGTGTTTTTAAAGTCGACTGACCCAACGCTATCGACTCGTCATTCAGCCGGGTCAGACCACCCGAATAGTGTTTTGCCGCAAATGTGTGCTTGACCTAAAGCGGGGTTCAATGGAACACGGATTCGGTCGGTTTTCAATCCGTTTGTCCCTAGTTTCCCGGACACGACAACGCAAAAGTCCATTTGATCTATTTTTACGGGCCTGGGACCTTATTCACAAAGCCCTTGTTACATTAAGGGTACGCAAATCCTTTGTCAGGCTGGTAGTGAACAACAGGATGTCCGTAAAAGCACAGTAGTTTGCGCGCTCCCGTAAGTTACGGGAGCTTCGTGAATAAGGTCCCTGAATCGGATAAAATCCATGTGCCAGTGAACCCCGCTTTAAGGCCCGTTTCCACAGAAGCGGTAGCGTGAGCGTTTTGACGCTTCGCCCATTGTTTGGAAGCACAGCGGCGGAAAATAACAACAGATTTGACGCAGCACGCAGCGTGAAACGCGTCTGTGGAAACGAGCCTTTAAGGCCTGAACCCACTGTCGCGTTTTCCCGCCGCAGTGTCATCACTGCCGGACAAATTCTTTGTTATATTCTCGGTCCGCTGCCTTTTATCAAAGCATTTTCAGCCGCTGCAGCAGAAAATGCTTTGTTTTTCGTCGATATCACATTCGTCGATATCACCATGACCCAAACATCTCAGATCAAAAATAATCAGCTCATTTGATTTCTAACGTTAGGGTATAAAAACCTAAGGGCAGAACTTGTTTACTATTGCTCTAGGTGTTAACTGGTTATAGGAGCCGATTTGTGCCATCACTAAGAGAGTAGCTTCGCCCATTGTTTGGAAGCACAGCGGCGGAAAATAACAAAAGATTTGACGCAGCACGCAGCGTGAAACGCGTCTGTGGAAACGAGCCTTTAAGGCCTGAACCCACTGTCGCGTTTTCCCGCCGCAGTGTCATCACTGCCGGACAAATTCTTTGTTATATTCTCGGTCCGCTGCCTTCTATCAAAGCATTTTCAGCCGGTGCGTTTTCCCGCTGCGCGAAAACGCGTCAGTGGGTTCGGGCCTAAGGCCCGAACCCACTGACGCAGCGGACCCACTGAGGCAGCGGACCGAGAAAATAACAAAGGATTTGTCGGGCAGTGATGAAACCGCGGCGGCAAAACCGACAGTGGGTTCAGGCCTTTAGGGTAGGGACACACCTAACGCGATTCGCATGCGATAGGGCGACGCAAGCGTCAAAACCTTTGTTTGCGTGCAGTGCGGCGGAAAATAACAAAGGCGTTGCCGCATGCGTCGGCGCACATGCGTCGGCAATGCGTTAGGGGTGTCTGTTAAAATCGACTGTCCTGGCTGAATGACGAGTCGACAGCGCTGGGTCAGTCGACTTTAAAAACGCCCCTAACGGATCGAGTTTTGTCGGACATGTGCGCTAAGCCTTTAAGTTGCATTTACTGGCACACGGATCCGGTCCGTCAAAAGATCGATTTTTACTTCGGCGCTTCGCCTTTTATAATAGTTATCTCCATCTATAACTTATTACCTTCTATCAAAAACCGGCTAGTTTATTTTCACCTTCATCCCACAAAATGTATCATTTTACGCAACAACAAACTTGTTTGTGAGGTTGATGTACACCAAATAATCCTGAAAACCCGGCGCCTTACAATGGAGGCTCGTCGAGTCCGTGCTATTCTGCCATGCATTGGATATCGCGAATGCACAGGGCCATTAAACGCCATTTTGATGTTATGCCCCCATCACACTGAACTAGTTCTCAATACGTTCTTGAAAATGTTGCCGAACGGACTCAAACTGTGTGTGCGAACGGAGTGGACGTAGTGGCACATTTTTACCGTCTTTTTACGAACTTCATGGACGGGCTTGGACGGGAAGGGTGCTCCAGAACTTCGAGACATTTATTTGGCCAACATTACACCTAGCCCGTTTTACGATTTTTTTAGGACGGGACAGGGGGTGTCTATAAAACTAAGACCTAAGACCTAAGACTCTATAAAACTAAGACCTATAAAACTAAGACATTCAGAGTCTTATAGGTCTTAGTTTTATAGAGTCTTAGGTCTTAGGTCTTAGTTTTATAGATCTCACTTTGGGTGTCTATAAAACTAAGACATTCAGAAAAACTATAAAACTAAGACATTCAGAAGAGCTTAGTTTTATAGGTCTTAGTTTTATAGATCTCACTTTGGGTGTCTATNATATTATTGCACAATATGAGGCCCAAAATGGGCAATATTATTGCCAATCTTTCTTCCACCCATCATGTCCCTATTTTGAGCCCCATATGCATATTGCTCATGGCCCGACTCAGGCCCGCTTTAGATAAATAGGGGCCTACACGGAGACTGCTTTTTGATACTTACGTATTTCACCCAAGCATCCATTTCTATCGTCTGCAGTCTCTCGTTCTGAAAAAAAAAATAACTGGATCCTCATGTGAAAGTTGGGAAAAATTAAGGGTTCGGAAGTTTGAACAGAGGGTCCCATTTTCTGTGATAGATTTCTTATTTGATATCTTACCGCAGGAGAAACTTAACAAAGACAGCCCTTCTTCCTTGCAAGGATAGTCACGTGTAAGGTGGCGTCCCGCTGTGTGTGAAGTATATCTGGGGAACACTGCAATACAACCAGTGTTCTCCAACTCCTATTTACCGCCTACCTGCCACCAAGTCAAAATTGTTGATCACCGAGTCAAAATCCAGTTTTGCCCTTCCCACCGAGTCGAAGTTTCACAGCCGAGTCAAAATCTAGTTGTTTTGTCCAACCAACTAGTGAAAAATTCACATTTAGGGCAAAAAATTGCTATTCACATGAAAAAACAAGTCCAAGACCTTTTAAATATCTGAAATGCAGGAGTTATCTTTTGTCAAATTTTCTGCAGTAAGCCCCTCCCCCGACTCCCCTTCACAATGAGACTAGCATTACACGTTCGCAATTCCTGCCTTGTGGCGCGTTGTACCACCGAATCAAATCGTGAAAGGTTGGAGAACACTGAATACCGCAAGCCAGCCACCTGACTTACCAATTCCAATGAGGACACTGCGGCCAGACTCATCTCCACATCCACCCTGTCCACGACGTTCTTGACGGGCCTTAATCTTTTGTCATAGCGGCCATTGCGGAAGAGGTCCGTGATCAGGCGGTGCTCAGCGTTCAGCAACCCCGTTTTCATTTTCAATGACATCGACGGGATCGTCCTTGGCACGCCACTGACTGCGAGAGTCAAACAAAGTAATGAAATGGTCAATGGCCCATGTGATCACCTGGAGGAATGTTTCAGAAGAACGAACAAGATATGTTCCAAGGAAACATCATAGGACCTACTAGGTTAATATTCTTTGTGGAATTGTGTTTAAAAAACGTGCCATCTCCAAAATCTTCCTTAAAACTAAAACTCAGAAAGGTTTGGAGAGATAAATTTGTAGGCACGTAGAGTGGGATGTAAATGACTGTTCTTGAAAATTTTGCTCTGACTGCTTTATGCATGACTGCACAAGAGGCCTTTACCTGAATGGGTTGAAAATGGTGCGAAAACCAACTCTCGCTGTGCACAATGGATTTCATGTCGAAGGACGCTTTATGGAGGGTTAAATCCAGCAAAAATTACCTTTTGTATGTAAGAAATGCAATAAATGTTTTGTTTTACGGTGATGTTTGTGTATCATTATGGAATTGCCAAGGCATTGTCCACTGTATCATTTGTCCACAGTGCAAAGTTGGTTTTTGCACCGTTTTGAACCCATTCAGGTAAAGGCCTCTTGTGCAGTCATGCATGAAGTAATCAGAGCAAAAATTTCAAGAGCAGTCATTTACATCTGGCTCTACGTCCCTACAGACTTATAGCCCCCAAATCTTTCTGGGTTTTAGCTTTAGGGAACACTTTGGAGAAGACGCGTTTTTTCTGAAACACCCTGTATATATAATTATCTTTATTCATGTAATAATAATGGGGAACCCGCTCACCGACAGGTCGGCGCTCCGAGCGCTTGTACCGAAACGACGTCATTTTATGTGTCATTCAGTTGACGTCATGTTAGGTGCTGATGTTGCGTCATGAAAAAAATGCCTGTACATTTTTCTACAGGAAAAATGACACAAAAGACGTTGCTTTTATCGCCATTGTATGTCTTCATTTTTAAGAAAAAAAGAAATGAGGTTAAAAGAAAATTTCATCTGCTACAAGATGATGTAAGTTTTATTGTTGGGCGACCAACACAAATGGTTTATTTTCACGCCAGAAATAAATGGAAATAACGTTAGAAAAACAGAGACTTCGGTACAAACGCACGCAGCGCCACGTAGTGACGTTAGTGTGGGTTCCTCATTACTAACACATTGACAGAAGATGTGCGAATGCTAAACTAAAGGTAAAAAATAGTCAGTGAAAGTGCAAAAAATCCCCTATATAGACATGAGCAACACTAGCATGGTGGTAAGTGAGACAACTCTTGGGTACAAAGGAAACTTAAAATGGCATTAATAATAGCAGAAATATATTACTGATAAAGCTACGTCCTCTCCTATCATGGATTCTCTCAGAATGAGGAAGTTCCTAATAAGTGCAGCTGTGTTAAGTAATCCTGTATGGTACGACTTCATATACTATATATGCATATTCATATACATTCATATACATATACTTCATATACATGTACTAAGTTCGGTAAGATAGGTCGCCTCAAGAGAATTCATACTTTTTATGACGTTGCCTTGTGAGAGCACTTGGCTACTTGGCACTTATGCAGACTTCGGGCGAAATAATAAAGTGCAGTTTTACAGTAAATTGACTTCTACATGTATATACATATGTATAATTTTTGACTAAATGGGCAATTCTCCGGTAACGGAATTAAATTTTATGGACAATTTTGAACATTGATTCGCAAATTATAAAAAACAATTATTAATTGTTATCTGAGTTATGTTCCACGTCCATTGAGAAATGACTTCCAGCATCAACTATAGCGTGCGCTAAAAACTAAAAGAATGCCACACGTTTGTGATGTAATCGATTGTTATTTCAGTAACGGAAATATTCAGAGAGTAATTCCGTTACCAGCATTAGAGTGTGCTCTTTTGTCTTTTAAAATGCATGCAAGATGTTCTGAGGGTCGTTTCTCTCCAAATATGCTAGCAATTAAAGTTATCTATAGCCGTGGTTACACCTATCCAAAATCCCCGGGGTTTTTGAGACACGGGGTTTTTCCGAACCAGAAAAAACACGGCGTTGACACGGCGAGCGGTTAGTAATAAGTTCCGTATCCCGGCGATAGGGGCACTGCATGTAGGCAACTCTGCATAATTAAGTGGCTGCTGGAGGCGTGAAATAGCCTATACGCATGCGCTTCACTCATCACTTTGCATCGCCGTCTGTCGGGGTGCGTGGAACTAGAAATAGACACGGGGATTTTGCGGTTACACTACATCTCCGTGCTTAAAATAGCCCCGGCGTTGCCCCTTCGAGATCGCTGGGGCTAATAAGCACGGGGATTTCAGACACGGGTCTATTTAGACTCGGCGATTTACAGGTGTAACCGCAAAATCCCCGGGGAAAGCACGGAGATTTATGTAGTGTAACCACAGCTATTGTCTTTGTAAACTGATCAATCAGGGTGAAAAGTTGCCTGATTATCTGCTGGAGAATAGCCCAAATACCTCGGGAGTCTATCGGCCGGTGAGTCGAGACGTTGGCTGGTGGGATCTTCGTTGGTACAGAGACTGAAGCGAGGAAATAATATACATGTATGAAGTGTATTAAACGCTAGCAGATCGAAGAAAGTGATTTAAGGCCTATGGCAACACCATAGTCATCAGTTGCTGGATTTGGTGACTTTCCTTTGTCTGAGGTAACCATAACCATGGATACAGAGCTCGAATATTTCCATGATTAATTGATATGTTATTCTTACCAGATAGTATTCCGTAGACCTCCACTTCACAAAAACCCAGATGCTCTCGTCTTGGTCCTACCACGGCGACGTATCTTCCTTGCTTTTCACAAGGAAACGTAACCATGCCGACACCTCTGATAGGGCCGTGATTGTGCCAACAGACTTCGGATGGTTGGTAGATAAGGCTTTGTCCATGTACCGGGGCCGTGTTTGTCACGACGATGTCAAAATCTGCCACCCTAAAAGCTGAACATGGGAAAAAGCTGTGAGACATGCAGAACGAACTCCCTCGTTGTTCGTTTCGCTCTTTCTTACAGATCGAGTATCGACTTCGGATACCGGTGGATAACTAAAGCTAGGAATCCACTGCTGATTTTCTGCGTTGCGACTTGCTTTGCAACCTGCTACCTGCAGTTGAATACAATCGGAAGGAACTGATACAGGTGTGATAGAATCTAATGCCCCCACTCTCCTGATGCCCCCTGCATTGTTTATCACAGGATAAGGGTCTTGGACTATCTACATGGTGGGCCAGCAGAGAAAGTGTCCCTCGAAGAATAGGGAAACAATACAATAAGAAAATGGCGCCCGCCATGGAGGGGGACAGACCGAAATGTCACCCCGAGAAAACACTGTTGACCGAGGCCGCCGACTTGTGTCAGATGTGGAAGGAAAAGGCCACCATCAGGTGCAGCCTTTCATTATAAACAGCTTTCATCTTAGCCAATAGGCCGAGAAGGTTAACAGTTCTAGATGGTTGGGTGATATCAATGAATAGAAAAGTATCTTTTCTTTGGTACAGACAAAACCAATGTTATAAAACTATTGCCTTGACAATTCTGAAACATGAACATTCACAACTTCAATTTTTTGTCTCATATTTCAAATGGTAGTTAGGTAATTTTCTTATGCATTTGTTTTCATAAAAAATGGCATTGTTTATTAAATATTTGCAAATTATAACATAATTGCCATCCCCCCAGTTGTTCGCCGGTAAAAGCTTCATGTTTGACCTTGTAAATAAAACAAACTCGTCTACCTGCTTACCTGTCTATCTCTAGATTAACCAACACACTTATAAGGAAAGTTTGTCATATATTGCTTGTTATTTTCATTTTCAAAAGTAACTCCATAATCACATGTGTGATTTTCTTGAGAAAACAGAAGTATTATGTGTGAAAAAAATCACACATGGTAATTTTAAAATTCCCATGTGTGAAAATGTAATTTTAAAATTCCCATGTGTGAAAATAAAAATAACACATGTAAAAAAATCACATGTGGTAATTTCGTAAGTAAAAAAGAAATTCCCACATGTGAAAAAAAATTCCCACGTGTGAAATAATCCCATGGAAATTTCACATGTGGTAAATGAAAATTAACATATGGGAATCTGAAAATCACATGTGGGAAAATAAAATTCACATAATGCAAATGTTTTTACATATGTGAAGAGCCGTTTCACATATGGGAATAGTCATTTCACATATGTGAAAACAAAATCACACATGGGACTTTTTCGTAAGGG
>NMRB01000878.1:196479-214448 GCA_002633025.1 Notospermus geniculatus
CATTTTTGCTTTTCTCAGTCACTGGCGAATATGACATCCTCATTTGTTGATCAAAATTTCGGGCCATCGGCAGGTTTAATTTAATATTAGCACTCTTAGGGAATTCCAGAGCGCTAAATCTACACTTGAACCCATTTTGGTGAACATATTCCGGTGAATATTTGGTTTACGGCCTTGGCGAAAAATGTCAAAATTTCAAGTTCGTTTTTCTCGGTTTCTACCAAAATGCATATTCGCCAGTTCGCCAACAAGGGAGCGAATTAAAGCGAATTGATAGCGGATTTTATTTACATTTGGCTGGTGTTTGTAAACACAAAATTTCACCCAATCAGAATGCACGAACACTTCTTTGTTGAGATTCTGGAGAAGTTTGTTTACATTTTCCCCCGAAAATTCGTCCCCTTTCAAATTCTATTTCTAAATCATTTTTTTCTATATCAATTCGCTTTAAACCACCCGTTGCATCAGGATATGGTATCCTCTATTACCACACCGAATTTCGAGGCAAAACCAAGCATCTCAGTGCTTCCAGCATTGTTTGCGGAAAACAATTAACAGTATTCAGGTCTCTGCGGATGTTACTCTTCATTTCTTGATCTTATCGCTGAAAGCAGACGCATTTTCTTGCTAAATGAGCAGAACCGCAGCCGTTTCCTGTTCAATCAAGGACATTTATAACGGCTCGCCAAATTGTCTTAATAATCGACTAAAGTGCAACAAATCTCGTCGATCGACGAGACGAAATCGTCTCCTCTCGAATGCAACAAGTGACCAAGATTTTATCCTCAGGGCCCAGTTCCTGAAACAGCGTTGAATTTAATGTGGCGTTCTAGGGATAACGCCACGCTAGCCAGCGATAGCTAACGTGATGCTAGAATGGGCCGATTTAATAGACGTTTGCTAAGCTAACCCATTGCTTCCACCAAATGAGCGAGCGAAAAATGTACACCTACATTTTCACCAAAAAGCCCCGTTTGGATGGATATTAAGCGCTGCACAGAGCTTAGAAACGGGACTTTTGGGGGATTTAGTTGTACATTTCTCGCTCGGTGGAACCAATGGTTAGCTTACAACAGTGGTTCCAATGACAGCGTTAGCACCAGCGATATCTAACGCTGTCTACACCAGCAAACGCCAAGTAACGCTGTTTGCTTGAGACCTGTATTCTTGACACTGCAAGATGGCGGCCACTGGAGCAACCAAGTGTGTCAAGAAACAGGGAGAGGCCACCAAATTTAAGTTACCTGAGCCCCTCTAACAGCATTTCCAACAGTCATTACATAGCAAGGTATAGCAGATATCAGGTCAACTCAGGTTGATAACAAAATCCAACATGGCTACCGTCCATTATAGTATAGATAATCGACTAAAGTGCAACAAATCTCGTCGATCGACGAGACGAAATCGTCTCCTCTCGAATGCAACAAGTGACCAAGATTTTATCCTCAGGGCCCAGTTCCTGAAACAGCGTTGAATTTAATGTGGCGTTAGCTAGGGATAACGCCACGCTAGCCAGCGATAGCTAACGTGATGCTAGAATGGGCCGATTTAATAGACGTTTGCTAAGCTAACCCATTGCTTCCACCAAATGAGCGAGCGAAAAATGTACACCTACATTTTCACCAAAAAGCCCCGTTTGGATAAGCGCTGCACAGAGCTTAGAAACGGGGCTTTGGGGGGATTTAGTTGTACATTTCTCGCTCGGTGGAACCAATGGTTAGCTTACAACAGTGGTTCCAATGACAGCGTTAGCACCAGCGATATCTAACGCTGTCTACACCAGCAAACGCCAAGTAACGCTGTTTGCTTGAGACCTATATTCTTGACACTGCAAATTCAAGATGGCGGCCACTGGAGCAACCAAGTGTGTCAAGAAACAGGGAGAGGCCACCAAATTTAAGTTACCTGAGCCCCTCTAACAGCATTTCCCGAAGCGGTTTCCGGTACACGTGAGTGGTGCGGTTTTTACTGGGGTATTAATACACTTCCTCTATCGGTTCTTACTTCTTGAGCGGAGTATATCAATTAAATACCGGTGTGCAACAGGCCAATCTGACTTTTAACTGCTAACAGCGTGATGGATGATGATGTATCTGAGAAGGACAAAAAAAAATGACACAGTCAAGCCAAGCCGTGCTCTGGATAAGGACAATATTAAATCCCGCGCGAACCCTCTCAAACAAACATCCGGTAATCAGTTGCAACAACGCGTGCGCCATATTTCAGGAGTGATGTCCAATGTCCAGGACCAATGTCCACAGGCGCATAGATTTTTCTGCGACCTGACTAAAGCTAGATCAATACATAAATACTTTGCGTTTTGCGCTTTGCGCATGTCCGTTACCTATGTGAATGCGTGGTATAAAAAGTAATTTTATGGTTGGTACCACATATAAACATAGGGAACGGACAAGCGCAAAGCGCAAAACGGAGAAGTATGAATCAGCTATACATGTACTTCTCCGTTTTGCGCTTATCCGTTCCCTATGCATTTGTGTGTTACCAACAGTAAAAAAATGAATTTTTCTACCACGCACTCATATAGGAAACGGACACGCGCAAAGCGCAAAACGCAAAGTATGAGTCTACCATATCTTCGACTGCGACAAATTTCTGCGACAAGCGTCCTTTAAGGAAAGGACACTAATAAGTTCTTTGAACTTACGTCCAGTCCTATTCCTTAATCATGTCTGGAATAAAATATGTTTAAACTAAACAAATTTCTACTATGACTTCGACGTAACATCAACATCAATCGCCCTATTTTGAAAAGGCCGTAGCTTTGCACCAAGTTTTAATAGTTATGAAGAATGGATAAACTTACCTGAGGTTTTCTGTAATACTAACAAGAACAAACACGCCGATACAGCCCTTCCCAGAGACATCTTGCCAGTGTGTGTGAAAGTCTGCCCCAGTGACGTTGCCTGATCAACTGATTGACTTCTGACCTGATTTACAGATTCCATGCGTCTTTATTAAGTTCCATCACGAAATTAAGAGCGATATTAGGGACTTCCGGCAAGGCTCCAAGTAATAGGGCCTACGCATCGACGATACGAAGCCTTGCCGGAAGTCTGTGTGGCGGTGGCTGGTTCACAAGGTTGTTGCCAAAACGAGCAATTTTCGTCGTGAGAATTTGCCCGGTTTGATTTTCGGCAACTAAAAGGGACTCTAGAGGGAACCGGCTATTAGGTTATTATGAGTACCATTAGCTTCAACCAGCCAGCGCCACTGGTCAAGCAGGTCCAGGGCAGATGAATCGCGGGAAATTCTATAAATAGCTCTGGGGAACCCATGATGATGTCAGCCATGGAATTCCAAGCGTAAAAAATAGATACACCTCATGGAAAAAGCTCCACCGTCTGGAGGAGAGCTAGCTACTATTATTATGCAATTAGATTTAGAAGATTTATCCTATTAAGGCTCGTCTACACGATCATACATTTGTTCAACATCATACATTTGTATGATGATGTCCAAGCTTGTTGTGGATTTCCGTCTACACAATGCAGCTAAAATTTTGAACATCATCATATATCATCATACATTGTTCAAAACAGCATCAACAACTTGTATGATGATGTTCAAGTTTGTTGTGGATTTCGATCTACAGTCCAACATTCATGGACATTTGTATGATGAAGTATGATGGAGAAAGGATAATGTTGGATGCTGTTTAAGTTTGTGGTTGGGAAAACCGTCCACACGATCATACATTTGTCCATGAACATCATCATACAAACATGCAGCTAAAAATTTGAACATCATCATACACATGTTCAAGTTTGTTGGGAAAACAGTCCACACGATCAAAATCTGTCCATGAACATCATCATACAAATGTATGATGATGTTTTGAACAAATGTATGATCGTGTAGACAGGCCTCACAAAACACAGAGGTACAGTGTACAGAATGGTTTGCATTGTTGGGGCTGGGGTCCGACTTGAGCGTAGGAAAAGCTGAAGTTTGACTTTTCTCAATGCTTCGAGCAAAGAGAAAGACTGACCTGAAATGAAAATCTGGGTGAAGCCCAACCCAAGCATACGGCCCTTGATCTCGTCTTGCATATATGCAACAGATCACTAAAAAAGCTGGAGAATTTAACGCTTGCAGTTCTGAAAATGCTCACTGATTAGCTTTTTCACGATGTGTCAGGTGAAAAAGAATGCAGATATGGATTTTAAAAGGGGGTGCGAATTATTCAGAGCAGGAAAACATTTTTCGCAAGGAACTTGCATGAAAAACCAAATTACATAGATTTGGACTGTCTCTGGACAAATTTTCCTGCAAATTTTCCCACCTTCCCTATTAAAGGACCACAGTATTGCTTCCCAATCCTGCATTACACCTACCCGCGTTAAGGGAGACCTCTATTGACGACTTGGTAAACTACGCATGCTATTACGTGCATTGTAGTGTAATCGTACATTCTCCAACACTGGGGCGAATCAGAAGGTTGACGGTTCGAATCCCGTCTAAATGACTACAATTTATTTTCTTTGAGTAGTATAAGAGGTATCCAGAGATGTTGACAGCTCTGTTGCCTGAAGGCAAATAAGGTGGCGCCCTCCTGGCGTCGTGGGGTGTATCGTGTTCTGAGCCTTCGTTTGAGGTGTTTGCAGGGCATTTGCAATTCTCTTGCTCGTCGCATGGGGGCTTTTTGTTCGTTCACGTCAGCTTTAACTACAGTATTGGAGAACGGGTACCGTTGGCGCCGGCTGTCGACAGAAAGTGGCAATACCGTGGTGCTTTAAATACAAGGCCTACTGCACGTCCAGTTTTCCTGCCCAAAGATCGTCGATGACCAAAGCGAAGTGAGATAGCTTATTTATTTTAAGTAAATACCTGTCTCCCAGGAAAAAGCTACATAGCAAACCAATTGATATGATTGGAAAGCGCATTTTTGCATTACAGCCAAATGGATTGAACAGGAATTTAGTCAGGGGTTTGAGAGAATGAAATGCATTCGGAAATATAAAAAGCTCTGTCAGATTAAAATGAAGTCGGGTCACTTGCATTTGGCGATAGCGCCCGTCAAATCAGAAGCACTGCACTATACACTTCATTATGCAACGACCTCAAGGTCAAGGTCAAACTTGATAATT
Organism: Notospermus geniculatus; assembly: GCA_002633025.1. Taxonomy (NCBI): domain Eukaryota; kingdom Metazoa; phylum Nemertea; class Pilidiophora; order Heteronemertea; family Lineidae; genus Notospermus; species Notospermus geniculatus. The sequence goes on from NMRB01000878.1 coordinate 201,588, forward strand.
TGAATATCTCTGCCTGTGGTAGAGGGAGAGGTATGATATCATACACACTTAGGTTATTGAGGATGCCCATTTCGATTATGCAGTGACATTGATGATCAAATATTAAGGTCAAGGTCAATCTCGGGATGAGTTATTGGCATGCGATCAAGTTCTATATGGGCCTCATCGTAATCCATCAATCAATGTACATCCTGATCTCTATCAATGTATCTTGATCTCTATCAATGTATCGTTCATGTACCGGTAGAAGTACGGTACACTCTTAGCCGAAAAGGTTCTTTGGTGCTACACCAGGAGAAGCCTCTGATTTAAGAACCCTCGGGTTGTTTAAGAACCCCTAGAGGTTCCAGATAGAACCTTTTCCTCAGAAAAGGGTTCTAACTGGAACCTCTATGGGTTCTTTAGCGACCGAAAGGTTCTATATGGAACCGTTTCGGGTTCTTTACAGAAGGTTCTATATAGAACCCTGGGGTTCCTCTGGTGTAGCACAAAGAACCCCTAAAGAACCTTTTTGGCTAAGAGTGTACCTGTACATCGGGAACCATACGACATTTACAATCTATGTCATCTTGTTGCAACAGAAGCGGATGACTATAAAGTGTTACCTAGGCACTGCGTCATTTTCATGAATTTTCTCTTTCCATGACAAGTTCGACGCCTTGGGATGCAGCAGGATCATTGCTCGAAAGGGCTGAAAATTAAGGCTACCTCCGATACTTTTGGAATAGGGCGACAAAACCAATCCCTACAACCTTTCAAAAGGGACCCATAGTAAATTCTCAAGGACTTAGGAGTTGTCCAAATTCGATCATTTCATGATTTACACTGTTAGAAATAACAGAGGATTTTACAGAATATCTGTGCAGCAGAGTCCCCAGGACCGGATCTGTAAAATTACAGACTTAAATAAATGTTAACAGGGACTTGACTGGAGGCTGACCAAATTATATTTTCATACTGCTCTCAGAAGGCTTCATAATGGGATGTCCAATGGAGTCCAACCAATACAGGAAAACATGAATCATACCATATGTAAATTTACAGAAAGTGCTGGGGACTCTGCTGCAGGCAATTTCTGTAAAATTACTACAAAATTACTATTGTAAAATTAATAATTTCTAACAGTGTACGCTGAATATCAACTTCACTACTCCTCTTCTTGGGGGGTCACTGGTAGTGTTTACATGTAGTAGTGTCATTTTTCAAATCTTAGAGGAATTTTACCATTCCTGGACTATATTTTTATTATGTGATGACCATGATGACAATTTAATTCATAGACTTTAATTTTTTTCCATGTTGAACGAAAAATCAGTCTTGAATAATTCCGCTTCGGCATTCTATAGCACACGTATAGTAATGAACTAGTTCAGGCGGCGGTAAGCAATGAGTCACAATCCAGTAAATCCAGTCATCCAGACATCCAGGTTTTTCGAATACTCGGAACAGGGCGCGGGAAACGGCTAACCTCGCAGCGGGGTGACATCTGAAAACAAGTCAAGTTTATTTCATGTAAGTTCCTGCCTCATGTGTAATTACCAATATGATCCCCTCTATTTTCATGGTATCTAACTGCATTCACGCATTCATAAGCAGTTTTTTTAAAAACTGCTTGAATGCTTTTTAAAAATTTGTTCAGAATGGTTCTTGGGTTGCGTAGTACGTGCGCAAGACTATATACCCCCTCCCTCTGTACGCATAGTGTACGCTTTTCACAGACCCCCTCAGTGTGTGGCACGTACTTAATGATGCTCCCTTTACCTTTTAACACTTGATAGTGAACACTCAGTTGACACTTGTCCAACTCCTGTTTGACACTCCCTGGAAATTCGGAATCAGTGAATCTGTTCCACGGCGTATTATCAATACCAAGAACTACCCAGGGCTGTGCATTTTATCCTATGGGATTGGGTGTGGAGCTGTCGAAGTGTCAACATCGAGACTGGGAATCGGAAGAACTTTCTTGAAGCTTGGCAGAAGATTGGAAATAATCCGCAAGGTAGTCAAATAATTGTTAATTCATATACATGTAGTATTTCAATAGTATTTCATAATAGTATTTCAATGGGCTCGCCACTAAGCAAAGGTTCTGATGAAGTTTGCCATTCTTCCCTGGGCAAGGTCTCTGAACAAGAATCTATATCACAGGTACAGCAAACATTAGACTAGTAGGAGAGATCAATCTTGTCCCACACAAACTGTTAAAAGAAACAGAAGATTTTACAGAAAATATTTTACGGAATCGTGCTGTAATTCATAAATACTCAAAAAATCTCTAGATGCAGATATTTCTGTTGAATAACGGGTTTCGTGATATATTGACAAGTTTGTAAAATGACGGAGCTTCTGTAGTTTAACGGTAGTTTCTTAATATCAACACTAACTTTTACGGGGATGCTGTTGATACACTGCACTTCTTGTCATTTACAGGTCTTCCTGTCATTTTACAGGACTAATATTTTTTCACAGATTCGGTAATCTCAGGAAGTTAGAGCGAGAGCGCTTGCGCCTCTGTAATACGTGTTGTTGATTTATATGTTGCACGACTTCTTCACTTGTTGGTAGTTGTATTCAAAATCTTCCATTTTAATCATAGGTACATAAAGCGAAAATGACATGAATGCATTTACGCACGTATAGATGATTAAAAATAAGTTCCCATGACGGCATTTGAGTCTCAATTTTTGATGTTCGAATGGTGAAAGTGTTGTTGCAAAAATGAGTCGTGCTAGACGCTTGTCAAGAGCAAGCAGAAACCCTGTTTAGGGCACCGGGCCTACATTGGCCTGATCGGTGAAAGTGACTTCGTGGTATTAGTGAGCTTTCGCACCCTCACGTTTAGGTAATCAACTACATTTAGTTATACGTAACCGTAACCGGTGAAACGGATAAGATTTAGCGGTTTCGCAGAGAGACACGGCTATAGCCCAAGCATAAGAACTATCCGGAAAGATTGGTGTGTACGGATAAGACGAGGTAATCTTTTGACTGTGCTCGAGTCACACGAGTTGACCGAGAGGCCAACTGCGCTTGTATTGTGTGATACGTGTTTGCGGGAGATTAGAACATGATCAATAGGGATTTTTCACAATCAGCGCCACTCTATTCATAGGGTATGCTGATCCTTTGTGTTCCAAGACTTTGACAATAGAGAATGCTCACAGTGAAAAAAAGCCTAATTAACCGGGCTATTTTACAAACCGTACTCGCCTCACGCGTACCGTGCTTGTTACCCGTGAACTGTGGCCGGCTAGTGTATCGGCCTTCATTTAGCGTCTGTGCACACGTAATAACTACTGTATGTATGTTTATTTATTATAGTGACAAGTGTTTACAGAACTGAACTTAAATCAAATAAAAGAAAACCAACACAAACACCCAGCCCTCCTGGGCTTATTTGTCACTCTAAACATCATTCATTAAACAGACAATATGGCTGTATGGGGTTCAAAGAAAAGCATAATGCCTGGTACCCACGGAAGCCAGCGAGCGCTCCCCCCAAAAGCACACACAGCGAGGTCCAAATGAACCTGGAGTAAAAGCACTCGCCAGCCCCCACGCATACCAGCCATTACCCAAAATCTAAACTGCACATATGACGGAACATCAGAGCAAACATGATGAGTAAGTATCGATTATCTTTTTGGGAATAATAGACTGTTTCGCAATTGCCATGCTTCACAGATAAACTTAGCAGTTTCACCCTGCCTATTCTTACAGCAAAATACAAACTTATCTTCAGCAGTCAGTGCCTCAAATTCAGGGTGCGATAACAAAATTAAGTCAAATAATTTCTGTCTCAGTGTTGCATAACAGGTGCAGGTACAAAGAAAATGTTGTTCATCCTCACATAAGTTTTGGTTGCAAAGTTTGCAAACACGGAGTTCTGGGGGCGTGCCAGTAAAGCGGCCTGTTTCAATTTCCAATGGAAGTACGCCACAGCGAAACTGTGCAAATAGGGACCTCTGATGTCGTGACATAAACGAGGAGACATATAATTCAGTTTTAACAACATCTTTAAATTTCACATAGGTTCTTAATTTTGGTTTCGTACTTAATTTCTCTCTCCATGTGACCGAGTGCAACGATCTAATACGATCTCTGACGAGGTTGAGGTTGCAAGGGATTGGTCCATTAACATTAACAAAATGAGCCATATCAAAATTTGAAAGAATTGCTCTTACTCGTGAGCACCAATTCGATTTCTCTGTACTTCTTTGTAGGTCATAACGAAAGACATGATTCAAAATACCATCATTGTTCAAATTGCATAAACGATTCCAATAACGTAAAATATTGGTCCACCTCCTGTAGTAAGCTGGAAGCCAACCGCANCGCCTTGTCCGATGGCAGAATCAATCGACCGCTACCAGTGAATCGAAACCGTTTACCGTCCGGTATAGCTTTGAGCAATTCTCTAAAGTTATGATCAATTAACCTTTCTGGGTGAGATTTGGCACTTTTGAGGAAAATTTTCGAGTATTCCTCACTATCCTTAAGCTTTTGCTTAGCCCTGAGTATTCGGATCTTTTCTGTTACTGACCCAAGACGCAGGAGAACCACGCCCGGTTTTTCATTACGGGATTTCGTTCTTTTACAGCACCTAACCACTATGTCTCGAATATCAAGGCCCCGCTCTACCACTCTCTGACACTTCATCATTAGGTCTTCCTCAGGCTCATAAGGCAGACCGATAGCGATAATCGACACGTCTGGATCGAAATCATCGGGCTTACCACTGGACTTGTTACCAGTCTCCAGATCTCGGAGACGTCCTTCAAGCATATCTATACGGCCGCTAATCTTTCCACATTCCATGTCCATATAATCTCTCAGATCTTTTTGCCCCTTTTCAATGAATGTTTTCATATCTTTCAAGTTGTTGTCTAAACGAGTCGTTATGCTCGTTCTAAAATTACTTTGCTCCTCCCTTATAGCACGAAGCTCAGTTACTCACAAGATGATGACGTAAAAGTAAACAAGCCTTTCGGCGACATGGTTTACTAGAGGTTGTGACAGGCAGGGGCGATTTAATTTTTTCATGAACCGGTGAAACCGTCAGTCGTTGCAGTAACTAATATTGTGTTGTCAATTCACAAAGAAGAAAGGGACAAGAGACGGATTACAACAACTTGTATTTGATTTTCATCGCCACTATGGCATTATAGGGACCGAAAGCACTATCGGACTTCCTGTGCGGTCGGTCGTGGTATAATGTTACCGTAGTCTAGTAGGCTACCACCAGATGGCTTGGTGGGCGTAAAACATCGTTCTCCTCACATCCCCTGTACCAATAGATGCTGGATGAAATAAAGCATACTAATCCTTAGTAATCCACCGTCATCTACACATCCATCCGTACTAATGTGACTGTCATCACAATAAGAGGGCGAAAAAGTACTTTCTTGCCTCGATATGCTAACACTACATGTATATCGGCCATTGTCGGCAGTAGGTATACAACGGCCTCATCACCGCGATAGGCCCAACTTATAATTACATGTATAAACCTCCGCGCAAATATACACCCACTTTGCACTCCTTCTCCATTGTCACAGAAACAAGGAAAATACCCAATAACAATATTTACTTAGGTTAAAATCAACTGAGTTACCCATTATGAAGTGTTGCTATTTAAAGCTGCACCAGGAGGAGATTATCTAGATAATCTCCTCCTGGCTGCACAATGTATTATGGAGTGTGAGAGGCACAATCTCCATCCACGCAGGCATCTATCGTAATACCTCTGCCACAGCAGCTACCGTAGCCTCGTAGCTACATGTATCCAAACTTTTTCTCCCAAATGATGACAAATACTTGTCATTTCGGTGTGATCAACGAAAAGAACCTTTGTTATTAAAGCTTACTCGCAGGGTACTGATGGACGCTTCCTTTAACATGGGCCACTGAACTATCTTTTTTCGAAGATGGGGATTTGGCCTAGTGGTTTGAGGCGTGCTGTCCCTAAAGGGCACCGCACACGAGCGACAAAATCTGGGCGACCGCCTACGAGACTGGTGGCGCGACAAGACATCAGCCAATCAGAAGCGCCAAATCTTGTCGCTTTGGCGGTGGGAAGCCAAGTCGGCCGACAAATCGGTCAAAATTGTCGCTCGTGTGCGGTGCCCTTTAAAGGGCGGCGCACACGAGCGACTGGTAATACAAAAATCCCCTCCAAGTTTCAGCTCGAAAGGTTGTACCATGCCTGAGAAAATCCGCGAACATAAACAGTGAAGGAAAATCAAGGATGATAATAATGGTCACTCTAGTGAACCAATATTCAGCAAACCGTTCAATTGCGAAAGACCCATACTAATCGCACGCCAGTCAATGGAAACTGCCCTTTGTACACGGGTTTTATTCACAACCCAAAAGCTTAATAAAAAGATGGTCCAAACAAAACACACAAAATGTTACACCTGGTATGCATGAGGAATCCTTCTAAATTTGATAACAAAGAATGGCGATCACCGTTGGAATGAGGGCTTTGATATAAATATGTTGCTTTTGCAAACCGTTTTTCTCTGACGTATAGTGAACTCGCTACGGATAACATTTTCTCTATCCGTTTGTGTACACGTCACTAGACCGCAAAATTTGATGACCTAAATGTAGTCGGTTGCCGAAACGTGCGGCTGCGAAAGCTCTCTTTGTGAACTACATGTACATGTATTGTGCCCGTCTACACGGGTTTCATTCCCTTGCAGACAAGTTGGATGGTGTTTGCCAAGTTTATAAAGGCGTGGCTTTGACAGGTCTCGATTGGTCGAGTGGTCTAACACGCTTGACTTTCAGTCCTAACAGGGTCAGTGTGTGGGTTCGATCCCCAGCCAGGACATGCATGAGAAAATCTGTGAAAAAAGGTTGTGAGCCGTGGTTCCCTTGTACCTCAGTGTCTATGCAAGTGAAAGACCCGACACAGGTGGAAAATAGCCTGTCAAAAAGGGTTGTGAAGCTTCCAAATGATACAGAAATACATTAAAATTACAGAAAGGTGCCTGCAGCAGAGCTCCAGGATTTTTCTTTATTATTTTCACGGTCAAAAGTTAATAAAAATATGGATAAAAAAAATGGAAGTTACAGTGCAACATTTGTTTACAGTTTATCTTTAAATCAATTTTCCAATACAGTTGTTACATGTAAATGGTTTTTAGGTCAGATGAGCTAGTCAATAGCTCTGTAGTCAGTGGCCTCAGTCTGTCAGCCCATCACTCCATCTGTTCATCTATGTCCGACATTTTGAAACCGTAATAGCTTGAGACTCCAAATTTCATCTGAAATTTTGACTTTGACTTTTTTTTAGTGTGATTGGGACCATTAACGACGGAGGGATAAGAAAATGTTGGTGCAATCAGCTGTTATCGACGGCACCTGCTTTCCCCGGCTGGCTCTCGTATCGGCTTCAGTCGTCATGCGGAGTCTGTGGCTCTTTTCGTAACGTACTATAAAAAATAATTGCTGCTCATTTGATATATTTCGAAGACAGTTGGACCGTCTTCTTCAGTTTGATTGGGGCTATCAACGACGGAGGGATAGGGAACTCTTGTTGTAATCATGCAGCTGAAGTCGATTGCACCTTCTCGCTCTCCACAACGGCGAGTGTCATGCATTTTCTCATTCGGAACACCTCGGGTCTTTCCGTCGTCATTGTTCGGGAAAGCCCCTCGGATGTCACACAGTCATTCGTGGAGCGACTCTGTTGGTGATCACGACCAGAATTGTTAGGCTGCCGCATCACTCATGACAAGTAGCCACCTCCGCCAACAAAATATAACACCTGCAAACCCGCGGTGTAATAATCCCCTCCGAGCTCCAACGGGTTTTGGAGGGCTTAATGGGGCTATCTAGGGAAAACTACACCTCCAGGTGGCTCTACTGTACTATAAGTCCTAGTGTCACTGTTTGCAACATGGCAGAGTATGGAAAGTGGACTGTTCAGAAACTTAAAAATGAGTTATCAAACAGAGGAGTGTCACTTACGGGCAGAAAAGGCGATCTAATCATTTTCAACCTGAGAATCCTCCATCATTGACTTAATCAACGTATCAGACTTGATATTTTGTCCATCATTCTTTTATCTAATGGCACAAATCGGCTCCTATAACCAGTTAACACCTAGGCTACACAGCAATAGAAGCGAGTTCTACCCTTAGGTTTTTATGCCTTAGAAATTGATCTGAGATGTTGGGGTCATGGTGATATCGACGTCGATATCACAAAATGTGATATTTTGAGATAACTTGCCACATTGTCAACTGATCAACACGAAACAAGTCTTAATTCATACCTGCTTATCCAAGGACAGGATTTTGTTAAAATTCTCAGCCGCATGTGTCCGGGTGATTGAGATATCATGAGATTTTGATATTTGCAAACCTGATAATTTGAAATATCTCTGCCCGTGGTTGGTTGAGGTAGAGACATGATATCACCCATACTTAGGTTATTGAGCATGCCCATTTCGATTATGCAATGACCTTCATGATCAGGTCAAGGTCAAACTTGATAATTTGAAATGTGTCTGTCTGTGGTAACAGTAGAGGTTTGATAACACCCATATTTAGGTTATTTAGGATGCCAATTTCGATTATGATGATCATAGGTCAAGGTCAAGGTCAGAGGTCTAGGTGAAATTTCCCAAAGAACTGATAAACAATGAAATTCACTGAACAGAAAGTGGATAGTATAACCTATAGTACAGTAGAGACCCCTATTATCGATAAGTTGAAGTATATTCTGGATAGCCCCATTTAGGTCCCCGTCACAAAATTTGAGTAGTGTTGACGGGCACAGACCCGGGTGTCAAAAAACCCGGGGATTTCTATGTAGTGTAACCACGGCTACACGTTCATGTTACTCAATGGTCAGGCAAACTCAATTTTAAATGATTTAATGTCATTTAGTCCAGTTCAATCAATCAAAAGCTGTTAAGCCTCGCTTATGTCGCCCTTACGCATAGTCAGAACTAGTTGGCAACTGATAATCGGCGCGTACATGTAGTTGGAACTAATTAGTCACAACTACTAGGTGACATAAGCTCTCGGGCGTCAGAGTGTAACTATAGTACGTTTGAGTCATCTGGAGCTCGATGGGCGTATGTCAATCAAACCCTTAGTTACCCAGACCACAATGAACTTAGGGTTTACTCTATCAATAGCCAGACTTCACCAACAATACCAAGGTCTGCCTGACAACCGAAGGTCCGCCCATCGAGCTCCAGATGACTCAAACGTACTATAGTTGCCAACTAGTTGCAAACTAAAAATATCCAGATCCTGAAAGTCGCACCTGTTCAACTTCAGCGACTAGTTGACAACTGTATCCTGAAGACAGCCAATGAAATTCGCTTTACATTCCACGTGGCCTAACGTGACCACGTGACCTACCCAATCACCACGTCACTTAAAATCAAAGGAAATCGTTATCGACATAAGCACTCAAAAGACGGCGATAAACTAGTTCCAGGTAGTTGCGACCGATCGGTATTTTTCTTGTCGGTAGCGATATAAGTTACCAGTTGCAACTTGTTGGCGCTGTTTCTATCACAGCGTAGGGCGACATAAGCGAGGCTTTAGAGCCATTGAGCGTCCATGCACGACCTGGTTACCATATTCATAGTAATGAGAGGGCTGATCCAGTGGAGTGATGTCTGAAAATACTGTAATTTCCCCGGCGTATTTGGCCAGTATGCATTAATTTAATTGGCATGGCAAGTTATTGAGGCTTCTCATCCGTCCATAACTGCCCGATCACTATACTGAACACCATGTTGAAAACCCGATACACTGCCTTTCTCAGTGGTTGATTTTGTAACGAAATGAATGCAAAACATTATAAATTGACTCACACATGTCGTATCAGTCGGACATAGCGGCACCATCACTTTCAGGTGAGGTGCACCAGAATAACTGCATGATTCCGGCGCAGCAGATTTTGACTCCTCATTTTAAAATTGCAGTATTTTTGCAATGCCTTGAGATATTTATCTGAAATTTTCACTACAAGCCACAATTAACAGCCTCATATCACACATGAAATGCCATGACATTTGTTTAAAAAGTGTAAAAGTTAGTGGCGTCATAAGTTGTGTTCCAGTTTTTGGGGGGCCACCCAATACATTGAGTGTAATCACCTCCTGGATAGCAGCGCCTGATTCAACAACGGTGCCATACTTCTCTAAAGTGCAACAACATTGAGATATCTTTAGGGTTTTGACGGGTATTGACAGTTTTAGAACTTCTAATATGCCCCCATACCCCTTATTGCAATACATGCTATATGTTTTCTGCATTAACTTCAGTCGCTACGTGAACCGTGACGCCACCAGGTTTCTGGAATCTTTTCATGTGCCGTGAAGCAAACGACTGAACGTCTGGGAAAATAGTGGCTAAAGAAATCAGTCTTTTAACTCTGAATAAAATGACAAGTCGTCAACCCAATTTCGGATCTTAGTGGCATGATAATACAAAAAAATCCGTACACAAAAATCATTATTATTATTATTGATAGCATTCATCGACCGAGTTATGTTTTCCATGTGAGATTTTACACAATTAAAATGACAAGCCGAAACCAGTCTTCTTGCCGTTTTTTTTGTGCGACTGTATTTAGCTTTTCTATAGGCCTACTTGATTTATTTTCTGCACGCAAACCAACATAACTTAGTATTCAACTCACATACATAAAAGGGGTCAGTTGAGTGGTGATACTCTAGATTTGTTCTTCTAAGGTTACCTGTTTACTGAACACCCATATGACCGCCTACCCTATTGAATATGCATGGCAAAATAAAGAACTGGGGCCATATGCATAAAACTACTTAAGTATGAAAATCCCAAGGGATTCCCTCAAACCACCACTAATGTGGAAATCTTAACTTAAGGGAGATGCAGAAAGCTACTTTGGAATAGTGAAAGCGTCAAAATCACCCTTAACTCTAAGTGTGGTCACAGTACCCTTAACTGGCTTACTGGAATTTGCGCAAAGTCAAAACGCGCAACTTGGGGAAATGCGCAACAGAATTGACCTCGATCCAGGCTTTCTTGCGCGTCCGATAGCATTGCGTGGGTAGCCTGGCCTCGAGTTTGGGGATTCCCAGAAGGGCGCATGTATTATGCTGAGACGCACTCTGATGTGTGGATCGATATTTTACTCGTGACAGCCCAGTAAGTCGCTTCGCTAAGCGAGTATAATGGTTAGGCCTACGTCAATTTTGTGTGTGTGAATGAATGAACATATGAAAAATCCCATACAAAAACAAAAGCAGATAGGAAGGACTGTGGTCCCAACAAGGGGGATTGGGGGTTCCCCGAGAGTGCGCGAGTTCACTCACCGATACATGTATTTGCATATGTACATGTATTCCATAAGCTGATAAGTTTGAACCATAACTAATGCCCACTGTACACGATCAAATCCATTTTTTTCCGAAATTCCGGGCCTATTTGGGGCTTTGTATAAACCCGCATGTAGGCCTTTATTGAGCATATTCAGAAAATTGGATGAAAAATTTCATCCTCTACAGCGGCATTACCAAAAGTAACGGACTGATCACGCGTAACCGTATGCATGAGCGTTCAAGAATGATGATCACGTCTGGGGTCCATGGGACATGAAACACGATTGGCGAGATTTGAACGGAAGTCTAATCTTTTAATGGTGTGTTTTTGAATAATGATATCTCCCTTTTGCGCATTTTTCCATTGCGCATTTTAATTTTGCGCAAATTCCAGTAAGCCCCCTTAACTGACTCCTTAACTTCACAGTTGTGGCAGGCACAGGTTGGAATGTGCTATCCATGCTGTTTTTTAATGCATGCTAGCCAAATAGGCCGGGGAAATTATGTGCTAGGCCAGGGTGGGATAACATTGAACTGTGCCAAGGATTTTGATTTGACAGACCATGTATCCTCTTTCTGTCCTACCAATAATTTGGCCACCTCTTTTTTGTTTTCCACCGTTAATAGCCACTTTACACAGTTCCTAACATACAAATGTGCATTACAACATTGCCTGCAGTCATGTTCATGTACATGCAGCCTACATTTGAGAAACCTTCGATCTATAGTCATTGGGTTTTCCCCAGACAAGCGCATTCCAAGCGACCCACTGGTGTGAAACTGAATGAATCATAATGGATATACAAAGTATCCTCACTATGGCATGATATTCGTTGCAAAATTCGATACCAAACATATTTACTGTATCCGATGTGTTTAGTGGCCGCGGCCGGGAAGATCGTCGTGCCTAGATTTTCTAATAACACACGTTCCCGGCAAGTTATAAAATACAATCTAACAAAAAGGGCCCGTAGCAGTGAATGATACGCAATCCTACAAGGGTCATGTTCGACAACTACCTCGGGATGGGGATCGCGTTTCATTTATGGGAAAAATGACATGGGACGTCTGACCAATGTGGTTATGTAAAGTTAGGCTGCTGTTACGCCTGTATGCGCTCTACTTGGTGGCCGGGAACGTGTGTAATTAGAAAATCAAGGCACAACCATCTTCCTGGCCGCGGCCACTAAACACATCGGATACAGTATGTTGGAAGTGTATATTTGCATGGCACATACACATTTATGTTCGACAAAACTTAATATGTGCATGCGATAAAGTTCATATTCTTGTTCGATGTTGCATACATGCATGAACTAAAATGACATTTATGTTCGATAAAACTTTATGTGCATGCGATAACACGACCGTTTGAAGAGGATTTTATTCTCAATTTTAATGAGCTGTGAGGTCCCATGCGCTGCTGACACCAAGCGGTAACAACTGGAAATAAGGCGTCAGGCCCTTCCTCTTTATACCTATTTAGCATGAACTTACAATAGGCCGTAAATCCATGTGTACGC
>NMRB01000878.1:226860-244763 GCA_002633025.1 Notospermus geniculatus
TGGTTTACCAGCGCAATAAAAAAAATGTCTGCAATGGCCTAGCAGAAATCATGATTAAATTGCCCCATGAATCACACGAAATGGACTGAAATCTGCAGGAGTCAGTGGTGCAAGGCAATGATGAGCATTATCCCGTACCACAGCGAAAAAATCGCGGCATCAGACAGCCGGAGTGCGCCGAAATCGGTACCTCAGTGGTCCGGGGCCAACTGCGAAATTTATTATAGATATAGATCATGTGACCAAATGGTGCTCCTCATTAACAGAAAGACGTCCTCATGTATTTCGTTATTTCGTCATAACATAAGTCTCAAGACTTATTTTTTCTAGACAAAAAAACTCGGGTGAGCACATGATTCCTGGATCTTCCATTATTACCACCATTCTGCAGTGGCTTTTAGCCTATAGGCCTACCAGCTAATGTGTAAATAAAATGAATCGCCACTTGTAAACAGAGGTCACGACCGGTCAATGGTCAATGCAAGGATCATCTTTTGTTTTCAGTGACACAACTGCCAACCTGAGCATCGGGTCCATCGATATTGTCATCAACCTGAATAAGTTGCCAAAGATCCTGGAGGAAATAATCACTGATGAACGGTTTTTGTCCTTGTCTACCAAGTACCGATTTCAACAGGTAAAGAAACACAATGGGATCGTATTAAGGGCGAATAATGTGGTCAACGCAAGTGCAAGTATTCTTCACTTTGATGATCCAACATCACGATATGTCGCTTGTGTCAATTCCGGTAAAAACAAAATCGTTTATGTTTTTGATCCATGTCCTCCAGCTGACTTCGATCTCTTCTACAAACAACATCCAATTGCCTCTGAGCTATTTTTCAGTTGTAAATTCGTTCGGGTTGATTGCCCACAAGATATTGCAGAGGATTTTTCATTCTGCAACGCCTGTCTGAATTCTTTACTGATGCTCTGGGGAATTGGCCAATACGGCAACAATTTACCCGCGTTAAAGAACTTCGTAGACGGTTTTAAATCTGATGCATTTGTATCAAGCCAGAATGGAGGGCGCCTGGCAGTGAGTTTGCTCACCACAGAATCCGACCAAAGGAGAAAGGCAGAAGAAATCACTGGTGACGAAATATATGACAATAGAAAGGAACTAGTTGACAAAATCATTGTGGAATCGGTAAGAAAATGTGACTCTCTCTCTTTGACAATCGAAAATGTCCAAAAAGTGAACGCGTCTCCTCTCGATTCTAGAGAGAAGCATTATGTCGAACGAACATACGTTCAGTGTTGTATAGATGTATTCCTTGCAGAAGTTGAAACATATCTACAGGGCAATGCCAACCAAGTTTGCAAAGATCTCTCAAATTTCATCTCGTTTGTGAAAAACTTGCACGAGGTCAGCGACATCATGAAGTACATGTATTTCAAATACCTGAAGCATAGCAAAACTATAACAAAATGCACGATGGGAAAGGCAGAGAAGAACGAATTCTTCAGAAATCTGAGGCAAATATGTTTGAAACATGTTGCAGCTCAAGTCACTTCAATGAAAATTGAGAGAGAATTCATTGATGCATTGGATAGGTATTTGAAACAATGTTTTTTTAGGAGTTCCCCAATATTTGGTGGGGTATTGGGTGCGTTTGACGTGAACTCCGAACACAGCTCAAAAGTGCTCCGCACGGTCATCAACTATCTTAGGACAAACAAAGTTGGTGAATGCAGTTCCTTACAGGCAATTACAGAGAGAGCAAACTATTTTGCAACATCGAGCGTTGTTTTCCCCGACTCGGTACATACCATCATCCGTGATTACCTGTCTCCCACAGTTATAGAATCAAAGGAAGGCAAACGAGGCAAGAGTATTCGGTGCACTGGAAGATATATTTATCTCAGTAAAATAGTAGACAAACTTTCAAGGTTTGACTTAGAAAATCATTATGAAGTGCAGATACTTGCGGAACAGCTGTTACGGGTGAACTCAAACCTGAGATTACCAGGAATCAACCTTGTTGTTTGCACAAAGGAAATGCATGTCGGTTCGGGTGATTTCGTCTGGGACATGTCTGGTAGGGACGGAGAAAAGTCATTTGATACGTACAAGGCAGCAAATGGTGAAAAGGACGGTGAAGACGGTGAAGCAGGCCAACATGGAACAAGTGGACAGAGCGGGGGAAATATTTTTCTACATGCTGAGGGAATCTACCAAGGTGAAAATCTGACTATTCGTTCCAACGGTGGACGTGGATCCGATGGTCAGCGTGGTGGTGACGGGAAAAGGGGAAAAGACGGCGTCGATGGACATGGACTGTCACTATCTGAATTTAAGGAGAGGTTTCCAGATTGCTGTTGGGTTGTTGGGAATACATATGGTGAATATGTTAAAAAGAACAAAAACAGCATTAAAAACCCGTGCTATCACTCAGCATCCAATGGTGAATTGGTGACGGGAACCACTGCTGAGGGAAACAAAGTAAGATTCAGTTGCTATAACAATAATGCGTACGTCATTGGGATGCCCTTGTTTGGGGCCTTGTTTCCCTTTCGTCAAGCATATTGTCTGGTAGAAGGCACAGAAGGCACCCCTGGTCAGAAAGGTGGTGATGGGGGTCAAGGAGGTGAGGCCGGCCCGGGAGGTTATGCCGGAGATATTTGTGTATCTCCTCAAACACAAAAACCATTACCAATCACACTTGAGAACATTGAAGGCAATGACGGTGCACGAGGCCATGACGGTAAGGGAGGCGAAGGCGGTAAAAATGGAAGACGAGGACAGGATTGTGCAAGAGTAGAACCAAGTCAAATTAGAAGCACAAGATACCCACCCCCTGGTAGACTTCACATGAGGTACAATATCTCAGGCAGCTCAGAGAGGGCATGGAGCCCATATGAAAAGAAATATGTGGAAATAAATCCAATCCCCCAACCAGCTGAAACCTACGCACAGGTTGGTAAGCATGGTGTAAACAAGAAGAGAAAGACAGAACGACAAAGAAGCAATAAAGTACGTCAAACTCCAATATCCATTGAAGATATTCAACAGCAGTTTTACGCCTCCCAACAAATGGATTTCTACACTGAATTACAGGATACTGATGAAAAATATATCAACGAAGCGAGAAATGAACATCAGTCTCAATCAGAGAGTGTCGAGAAAACAATGTGTTTGTTGCCACGTCCTAAAAGTTACAGCACTGTGGACGACAGACAAGTAAAATTCATTCCTCAGGAGAGCAAAATACAGACAGCGAGTGGAAAAAAGAGCATCCTTTGGCTGAAACAGTTAACTGAAGCATGGATGGACTATACCTCTGCAGAGGAAGTGACCAGTGCAGAACAAAAGGAATCAATCAAACTGGAAAAACTGGAATTAGTTGCAATACTAAGAGACCGCTTGCCTGAAATTCATGAATGCATCAAGATGGATTTGCTGGGGGCCATTGACCTCAGCAGATTGATAAAGATGTTCATCTTTAGCAACAAGTTTGATCGTCAGCGTGGCATTGGACAGGAGCACAAGGTTGTAACCGCTGTCAGTACCAAATATAGATTTGTCTTGTTACAAAACATTAGAGAATTCATCGATGACCTGAGGTATACATATTTTGAGAAGGGAAAAATTTGCGCGAAGAGTGACTTCTCCGTAGAGAAAGCTCTACAGCTTATTGTTTGTGACTTTTGCATTCAGTGTATTCGTGATATTGATGACATAGATAGCAACAATTTGGACGAGTACAATAACCGGAAGCAGAAAGAGGTTGAAAATGAAATTAAAAGAATGGCTGAGCTTGTATATCAGGACCGTGGCCAGATGGTTGCGCTAGTCGGGTTCTTGGGGACCTATGAGATTGAAAATGACGGAGATGACGATCAGAGCGATGAGGAGCTGAATGATGAGAGTGATGGAGAGGAGAATGACAGACACAGTGAGAGTGAGGAAATCGCAGACAATGGTGCCGAGACAGATGTCGTACAAGGTCATGCAACATCAAAAGGGGGATTATTTGGAAAGATGCGGCAGATGTTCGGCCATACCACTAAATCAACACAACATATCCCCAGTGGACATGGAGGTATGGAAAAGCACGCACGCGATGGCGAAACGGTCCAAACTGCATTGGACTACCAGTCAGCCGAAAGGTTTCTGAGCCCATATGAACTTCCTTGTGACATCCGAAGACTGATTTTGAAATTGCAGTACCTTAGTACGGAACACATCGGACTCCTTATGAAAATTCTTTCCAAACGTATATCTCTGGAAGGTCTACAGATACCATTTGATATCTTCAGATGGCTAATTACTTGTGTCATTGAAGAGTGTGAAGTTTACGGCCCCTCTGAATTGCTCTTGATATTCGGAACAAGGAAGCAGAGCACCTGGTTGACAGAATACATAATACTGCAACTTCGGGAGAAAATATGTCTTTCATATTCAGATCAGATGAAGTTACGCAAGAATATCCTCGCCTCCCGGAACCAAGACATGTTGCTGTTCCTCAGTCAACAGCTGATGATTGATAGTGATGACACACCATTAACAAGTGAAGCCGTGGCGAAGATCGTCGAGTTGTCCAGTGACATCCTTGTTGATGATGAGGTATGCTCACAGCTAGTGAATTCAAGAATTTCAGATTGGCATTACAGGCTTGAGTGGTTCAGAACGCTGCAAGCCTTGAAGCATCTGACAACGGACACGATTTGGCGAGATGAGGAGCTTATCGAGGCTGGGTACTACACATCACAGCTAATCAACATAAACGGTCACATTGTCATTGACCAACTAATGGCAGCAATCGAGCCTGCTGAAGGAGAGCGTGTGACGATAGAGGTACTCTTGCAATTGCTTCAAAATTTCTGCAGCAACCACTGGATGCTGAATGAGACGGCAATATCTGCCATCAAGGAACAGCCATGTGGGCAATGGGCAAAATCTCTGAATGAAATGTTCTCGTCAGTAAAGAGCCGATCTGTTCGAGAACTTGTCGGATTGATGAACTTGGACTCGAACAATTCAATTCGTGGGCCATGGCTTGATGAAATGACCCAAATAGTGCTACAAACAAGCACAGTGCTAAAAACAAGCACTGTGGGAGCCAAGAAAGCTGGGTTGACAACAGGTGGTGTAACATCCAAAATGGTGCCAGAACTAGGGTGCCTGGCAACGGACAGGGAGTGGCGAGACGACGAGCTTACCCTGGCCGGATATTATATGTCACAGCTGATCAAGAAAAACGGTCATACTCTAATTGACCAACTACTGGAGGCAATCCAGCCTGCTAAAGGAGAGCGTGTGGCAATAGAGGAGCTTTTGCAATTACTCCAGAATTTCTACAGCAACCACTGGATACTGAATGAGACGGCAATATCTGCCATCAAGGGACAGCCATGTGGGCAATGGGCGAACTCTTTAACCGAAATGTCGTCAGGAAACAGCCGATCTGTTGGGGAACTTGTTGGATTGATGAACTTGGATTCGGATAATTCAATTCGTAGACCATGGTTTGATGAAATGGCTCAAATAGTGCTAAAAACAAGCAAAGGGGGAGCTAGGAAACCTGGGAGAGATGCATCGGATTAGTTTGGTTCACATTGGGTGAATCTGTCACAAGTAGGCGCATTATTAGTATTTAGCCGTGTTAGTTTAATAACTAAATGTTTAATATACGATGAAAAAACGAAAATCGAGAATGATATAACTTCTTTGATTGGCATTTTTCAGAGTGTCCGTGATACAGTTCCTTTGGTCTTTATGGATAATGTCACTCCGATAAAAGTTCGTTAGTAAAAAGTTTTTAAAAGTCTTTAAAAAGTCTTTAAAAACTTAAAAACACAACGTTTCCCCAAGTACTCCACTTGGCTTCTTCAGGTGTAATGATAAAATGTCCAACAGGAGAGTATATATGTGCACTACTTGTCACTGGTTTCAATAATAGGATTATAAGCATTGTGTAGAAATAGACCATGAGAATGATATACATTCACACCAGCGCTTTTTTAAAGTGCTGCCTAATAAATGAAACCAACATAAACACAGCTGTTGGAAATTATACTGATACATGTAGTACAGTCATTGACATAAGATTATCTACACCTGATACCTTGAATATTTCAAATACATGTACTACTGGGCCAGTTTTACGGTTTGTTCCATATGAAAGTCTATTGTTGGTCATATTTCTGCATCGAAATTTTGGAAATTTGGAAATATCGTAATTGTATAATATTATGTGACCTTTATTGCAGTCATGATTGAGTGGAACCTTCTAAGGATTGTGGACATTGTTTCATCAAAATCTGCTTAGTGGTTGCTGAGATATTTGAGATTATCAAAATTTCGATAATTTGAAAATTTCCAATTTTTTACAAAATTTTGATATCAGTAGACAGATCTCACCTAATGAAATGGTCCATGGGCCATGTGCTCACCTGGGTGAATGTACCAGAAAAAACAAATGGCAAATGTGTGGCGGTCTTGGAGAACCCGTGGGAAGTCGCTGAGTGATCAACATGGGTTGTTAGACTGCCCGCGCATTGATCGGCTACTGTTCACCTGTTACGTATTCAGATATTGAAATTTGCAGGTTCACCAAGGCCATTAACGCTTTTCTTAGACGCGACATCCGGCGGGTTTTCCAAAACCGCCTCACAAATGCCTCACACATTTCGATTTAAAAATTGAAATGTTTCCTTGCAAGCCTTGAGTTCTAGGTACAGACCGTGACGGTAACCAGACACCTGACCTCACAAAATGCAGAAGATAATAGGTCAAATAGCCACGAAACGCGCCACCAAATGACAAACTTTTGAACTTTGACCTCTGTGGCCTTGAAATGTAGGTCCAATAAAAACCCCGTTATATGTCATGTATCCTCTTTAGATGCACCGATGATGAAAATTTGGAGACGATCCAGAAGTAAGTCTAGGAATTATTTTAAATAATTCCTGGAATCTGAGTTTTAATTTTAGCCACCTGGTGGAAGCTAAGAATCAATTGGGGCCGAAACTTGGTGTCATTGGTCAACTGACATACATGTAGGGCTATCTACGTACATGTCACTAAATGGCAAAATTTCGAACTTTGATATATGTGACCTTGAAAAGTAAAATCACAAACCCATTACCAGTATCATGTATCTTCATTAGATACACCTATGATAAAAATTTGGAGATGATCCAGACATTAGGAGGAGCCACGGTGGTGTAGTGGTTCAGGACTCCGACTACGGGTCAGAGGATCCCGGGTTCGAATCCCGCTGCTGGCGTGAGACTTTGGGCAGGTCTCTTTGCCTCACTGGCCTTTCTCCACCCAGGTGTATAAATGGGTACCGGTCGGAAATGCTCAGATCGTAGCGCTGAATGAGCAGCTCATCTGAGTTCTACTGAAAGGTTTCAGGATAGACTGGGGTTAAAGTGTGAAGTCGGATGACACCTCTACCGTTGTTGATATCAGACTACATGTATAAACCCAAACTTCCGTAACCATTTTCTCAACTAATTTTTCATTGCGTTTCAGTTCATTTATTTTCGCGAACGCTTCAGATGTAATCATCATCATCGATGCATCATCATACTATAATTTGAGCAACGTTTGTCTGTTTGTTTGTTTGTCTGTTTGTTTGTTTGTTTGTTCCCCTACTCCTCCGGCGTCCTTGGGCCGACCTTCGTTGACCCCAGAATTGCCCTTGAGGGGTTCATTTTTGGGAAGGTCAAGGTCGTTGGGGTCAAAGGTCAGATGTTTGTTTTTCGGAGGTCCTTGGTCCGTTTGGGATGAAACTTGGTAAGTGTATTCGTGTTGACCCCTTGATAGCAGACACGAGTCAAGACTGGGCAAAGGTCAAGGTCATCGGGTCAAGGTCAAATATTTATTTGGCAGAGGTCCTTGGTCAAATCGGGGTAACCTCTGGATGGCAGACATGGGTCGAGTTGGGCGTAGGTCAAGGTCAAGGGTCAAATGTCTGTATCTTGGTCCAAATTCAGGTTACCAGTGGTGGTTGCGGCCGGTAGGCCTACGGCATCTACAACTCATCAAAAAGTGCTCATTTCGACAATGTGCTCACCCCAACTTTGTGCGCGCCCCACGGGTACTTTTGATCAGTACCTTGATTGTGAACCACACAATGGCATGAGAAAAATATGACATTGATTTCATAAATTAGGACTTTCACAAAATCTCCAAAATCAGCATGAAATCAGCGAAATTACTCTCTAATATTTGCTATACCCCAGACAGCAGAGCTACATTGGCAAAATGACGGCAGAGGTTGGCAAAGGTTGGCGAACGCCGGACGTTGGTTGGTCAATTTCCGATGTTGTCTAAGCATGCTCTGAGCATCTCCATAATTTGGTTCCTCCTGGCTATCCTTTCATGCCTATCAACATCGGCGTCCAGCAGGTTTCCCTCCGGCTGCTCTTCCATCAGCTCCCTATCCCCATCTCCATCGTCGACAGGCAAATGTTCGGCGACGTTGTGTAAAAAGGCTGTCACCGCTATTAGCTGGCAAACCTTTTGAACAGGCTGCAGTCCCAGGTGATTGAGCCAAACCCGCCTGCTTCAATATTCCAATGATTCTTTCGACAGTTGACCGTGCACTTGCTGTGCATGATCCCATAATTGCATGTCCTACGACATGTCGTAAGATATGCATTTTGGGACAAGCCTACGAGGTTTTTGGTGCAACCGCAGTTACGACATGTCCTAGGGTTGTCGCAAATTCCTTATCTTACGATAAGAACTTAAGACAAGTTTGGTGCAACCGGGCCCTGCTTCCAGTTGCCTAGGCCATATGGGTCAGGTGAATAGTGTGTATCGAGGGGGCAACTCAGTAGCAGAACTAACACCGGGTGCCAGAACCCTTTTACACAAATGGGTTAATAAGTTGCAGGTTCAAGTGAATAAAAATGTACTGCAGATTTTTTTTGATCTCATAGCTCAACAAAAGCTTCCAGTCAATATAAAATTTGCCCCAAAAATGAGGGATAAAAAGTTGATTTTGAGACATTTCGTACATCCGCAAAATTGACTATTAGATACATGTAAAATTAGATTTCCAAGTGGTAGATACAATGTATCATGATGCACAACTATGTCCTATGCAGCAAACCGCATTAATTTATCACCAGCCGTTTTTTGAGAAAATTCGATTTTTCTGTGTCCATTTACATTTTTAGGACTGTAGGCCTACATTATTTGGGATTGTCATTTAAAAACAACCTCGACGCTCTTACCTGCTTTCTAATTTGAATTCCAGACCCTCGAACATTCGGCCATTTTCATTTGAGGTCTTCCACGAGCAACGCAATATTAATGTCACCATTGTGATGCACAACTAGAAGAGTAAGGACGAATCATCGGCGTAGAGGAAAAGTATGCAATTATGTTGAGCTGAGCGAAAATTATCGTGTACAGTCGAAAGAACAATGGGGTTTAAATCCCTTCAAAACTGCACGGTTTATGTCACCCGGAGTCCGATTAGTCAGACTGCGACTCGAGGTTTTCTGTTTTGAAGGCACAGTTTTGTCAGTTGCGTCTATCCGACCCAAAACCGTATGCTTTATCGTGTGAATAAGCAAGCATTGAGGGATCGAAATGTCGTTTCCATTCCACAATTCCATTGTTGACTTTTGATTAGAACATACTTTTGACATGCCGCTTTTAGCAGGCAAAAAAGGCACCATCGGGGAAATATAATAGCTTGATCGAAGATGGCTTGTGCTGAGGAAACAGACGGTATATATGGAAGTAGGCCTATGTCACAGGATATATCAGAACCTCCTGCCTTTGATGAACAATGGACCGGTGACGATATCAAATTCTGGGCAAAACGTCTACGACAAAATCCATCAGTATCAATCAAGGAATACCTTGTTGAAATCATCAAAGTTATAGACCATGCCATCAAGATCACGAAAGGATTCCACCTGCGAGATACACAGAAACTTTCGATTGCTATGTTTCTTCGTAATGATCGCGGAATGCTTCAGCAGATATCCACAGGAGAGGGTAAAACCCTTATCATTGCTGCACTCTGCATCGTCAAGGCATTGTCTGGTGACAATGTTGATGTCATTACGAGTTCCTCTGTCCTTGCTGAGCGTGATGCACAGGAGAATCGTGACCTCTATGATCTCTTCGATGTCACTGTAGGTCACAACTGCAGTGACTCGGAAGATGAAAGAAAGAACGTGTATATTGAAAATGAAGTTGTTTTTGGTGAGATAGGGTCCTTTCAGAGGGACGAACTCATGGATGGATTCTATGATAGGGAACTTGGGATCGGTAGTCGCAAGAAGGGTTTCGTGATTGTTGATGAGGTCGACAGTATGCTCCTGGACAAAGCACAAAGCGTCCTTTATTTGTCGCACTGCATTCCTGGAATGGACGCTCTTGAGGATGCCTACGTTAACATCTGGAATTTCGTACATGGCAAGGATATGGTTGGCACTGATGATGATATCAACGCAGTTAGAGAATGCATGCTATCGGCCATATACGGCACACTAAGAAAACAAGACATTGATGACATTTTCGACGAACTGGAAATAGCAGGGGAAACAACAGATGTCTGGAAGAACCTGGTGGACAAGCGAATCTTAGATGAACGTGGAATAATACTGGTTAAAGACAAACTAACGCGAAATGAACTTGGAGTACAAGATATGGGTGCATCAGAACAAGCTGTCAATGAAGCAATTCTTTGCAGACTGAAGGACAAAGTAAGACAGGGCATTTTCATCCCGATGCCTAAATATCTACTGAGTTTCGTTGACCTTCATTTAAACGATTGGATTGAGAATGCTTTCAGAGCCAGATGGATGGTACAGAATGACAACTACATTATTGATATTGATCGATCGGATGCAGCAACAGATTTGGCACCAAATATAATCATCATTGACAAGGACACTGGCGTGGAACAATACCATTCACAATGGAGTAATGGATTGCACCAGTTCCTGCAGTTGAAGCATGGCTGTAGGCTTTCGTATGAAGGTCTCAAAGCTGTTTTCATGTCCAATGTTTCCTTTTTTACACAATACGATGGACGTCTTTATGGCCTGACAGGCACCTTGGGATCCATCAGAGAAAGGGACCTTTTGAAGGAAATGTACAATGTAGATTACGCCACCGTACCATCATTTCGTCCATCCAGATTTATAGCGAAGTTAGCAAAAACCTGCACATCAGAAGGAGAATGGATGAGGGAGATTATAGACACGTCCCATCACATCTGTAAATCCGAATGCAGACCTGTCTTGATCATCTGCGAGTCTGTCCACGATGTTGAAAAACTAGAGACAAGTTTCGCTGAGTCGAATGTGAAAGGTATAGAAGTGCATGTATACAAGAGAAGCTATGAGCCACTTGATGTCGGCTGTGATTCTCCTATTGATCATAGCTGCATCATTTTAGCCACCAACCTAGCGGGACGTGGAACAGATATCAAGATAAGTGATAAAATAGATGAAGCTGGTGGCCTGCATGTTTGTCTTACCTATCTTCCTCCAAGTTACAGGGTGGAGGAACAGGCCTTTGGACGTGCTGCAAGAAAGGGGCAGAAAGGAAGTGGACAACTGATCTATCAGGCGACGGATGATCAACAGATGGAGACAAATCAAGGTGGAATCCCGGCTATCATTGAACACAAAGTAAAGCGTGATGTAGGAGAAGAGCAGAAAATTGACATGATCAAAAATCATTATGAATGTACAATCAAACAAGAAGAGAAATTATTTAAAAAGTTTCGACGTGCATATCGGTCCCTGAAAGAAAGATTACGTAAAAAGAAATTCGGGAAAACACGAGAGAAAATCGTTTTGCAAAGCTGCTTGGACGAATGGGCCTTATGGCTGGACGCAAGTTCCATACCCCCTGATGAATCGCATGTCAGTAAATTGGATATCAACAATTTTCTAGCCGAAATGAAAGATGCAGGCGGGGGTGAATTCGGCACCCATTTTATACGCAGCCTCGCCCAACGAATCAAACTGGCAAAGGAATCCACTGATCAGAAGGAGTATGACAAAGCTGAGAAAATATTTGACCAAGTGATAGATGAAGATGAGAATTTCTCTGCAGCAGCACATTACTACAAATGTCACTGTATCATCAAAAGAAGCAAAGGACTCGAAAAAGACCAGGGCAAAAGCCTTCTGTTTCATCACTTACACAAGGCAGAGACCCTGTTCAAGGCAAAAACAGAAAAGTTCGCAAACTTTACATCCATCGTTCAGCATATTGGTGAAGCATACAAAGTGGGAAGGACAAGCTTCCTTCTCGCGAATGACTTTGCAAAGCAGAAGGAAGATACCATTCAAATCCACTCAAGCTTCATCAGATCCATACAAGATATTGCTGGTCACGAAGTATCAACAGATGCCCTCGAGTCTTGTTTGATGAACCCTGTGTTGGCTCAACATGCAATGGATGCATTACTGAAGAAGAATATTCTGACGACAGCTCGCGTATCACGTCCGAGCTCTGAACAACATCACATTATGCGTGATACATATCAATTGTCCTACAGACACCTCAATGAGGTTCTAGTGCAGCATGAAAACAAAAGTGTCACTCCAGACACATTCAGGAATCTTCTACCAAGTAGAGAAGAGTTCTGGCAGCTGATGATAAATGCTGGATACTTTGTTGATGAAAAGATCTTCGTGGTGTTAGACAAAGGTGAACTGGACAAGGCATTCATCACCGAAGATGTCTTCTCCAAATACAAGGATGAAATGTGCAACATGAAAAGATGTGACGAATTTGAACGGTTGGTGCCTCTAGAATCAGAAACCAAAGAAGCAGGTCAGAAGCGTCCACACGAACATCTCTGCCTCTTTCCTGAGCAACGAGAAAATATCAAATCAGGGGAACTGGTGGCGATTCCTTTGGATGAATTCAAGGAAAAATTTGGAAGTCTTGAGATTTGGAAGCCATTGATGGAGAAAGGCATTTTAAAGGTCAATAGAATATGCCGGTTTTTAGCAGGCACAAAGGCACGACTGGAGAAATATGATGGTCTGAACAAAGATGTATTCGCAGAGGAAATAGACGGTGTAGACAAAGACATGTCACGGGAGATATTCCAGTCTTTGCAAACAAATGAAGTTATTTCACCTGATGGTGCAACTGCCCGACTATTGGTGGACAGAGTCACAGCTGACACCGTGAATCTGAACATTCACAGGCAGTTTGAGACGGAAATACTGAATGTCATTGCAAAGAATGTCAAGTATCGGCAAGTTCTGAATCAGTTGTTGAAAGGTGGGCAAATCGAGTTGGAGTCTGAACCACACAAAAATGTGTATAACGATTTGGTTGCTGCACATGTGATAGAACCAGTCAAGGTTTGTCAAAAGATAACGGAAAGTCAGGTAAAGGAAAATGTTAGTTCCTTTACTGATGCATTCTGTTACAGAGAATTTATCGACATCTGCAAAATCGGTGGAGGTGTCAATCCTCGGGCACTCTGGCAATGTTTGTTTGATGCAGGATGGCTAAAGAAAAAACAGGTCAAACAAGAGGGCACTTTCGGCAGTATATGTAAAGATCTCTGCCACAGAACTCTACCAAAACCATTCAAGTATGTGGAGCCTGCTTTGAAGATCTATCTCACATGTGCACTCGCACTAGAGGCGAAGAAGGATACTTTATTGTCACAGCTACAAAAATGGAAAAGCGGCTTGTTTACATATGAAAATGTTGACTCAAATCTAATACCCATCGTTGACCAGTTTGATCTGGAATCCGTTGGCCGCTTGGCTGAAGAATTTGCTATCTTGCAAAGTAACGGCATGTTTGAAATCATCAGTCTATCAGAAAGGAAGTGGACACCCTGGGCTATGTTTAAAACCGTTGCCATTGCCATCATTGGCCTTGCTCAGTTTGCCCTCGGGTTGCTCATTGAGGTGTTCACAGTTGGTGCTGCAACAAACATTGCAGCAGGTTTGATCGGAGAGGGAGTTGGTGATATCATGTTTGCTATTGAATGTGCTGCCTCGGGTTACTGCACTTGGGAGGCATATGCAAGGCACAAACTTCTAAGTGTATCTGTGGCCATCTTAACGGCTGGTGTTGGTGCCTTTTTCTCCCGGGGGGCTCAGTGCTCTAGATATGGCTACAAGATAGGTGGGGAATTCATGAGAAATGTGGCGGGGAAGCAGTTGATAAAAGAAGCTGGCAAAAAGGCGGTTGTGAAAGCAGTGGCGCGACGAGCGATGAAGAAGATAGTTAAGGCAGCAGCCTTTGGCTTGGCCAATATTGGCGTCGAACAGGCGATCAAAAA
Organism: Notospermus geniculatus; assembly: GCA_002633025.1. Classification (NCBI taxonomy): domain Eukaryota; kingdom Metazoa; phylum Nemertea; class Pilidiophora; order Heteronemertea; family Lineidae; genus Notospermus; species Notospermus geniculatus. The sequence goes on from NMRB01000878.1 coordinate 241,116, forward strand.
CCATCTTGATTCCGCATTGAAAAGTATATTGAATGCTGTAATCGGAGCATTTGATAGCATCGCGCAAAACCATGTTATTAAAAGTAGACTCAAAGAGCTCTGTCGGAAGGTTGGTGTTGAGAAGGCAACAGCAATCCTCAAGCAAATTAATGAAGAACTGTATGGAAGCTCAAGTCATGCAAGTGAATGGCATGAATGTCGTAACAAAATACGCACTGTCTTGTCCAGGGTGGGAGGTGCAGTGTCTGATGGACTATTAAAGGCTTCAAAAAAGGTGGGGAAATGCGGTAGTGATAAAGCTGAATTACTGTCAAATGTAGCCACGAAAATTTCTTCGCTGTTGAAAGACGTAGAACGAAGGGAATCGGTGTATGAAATCATGAATGCTGTGAACGAATTTACAGCGCGGCTAAAGCAGAAGCTATATAACGTCAATTTGCAAACTCGACAGTTGGATGGAATCGAGGTAACTGAGAAGGAGGCTGATGACTTCTGCAAGGAAATGATAAAGCAGTGGAAGGATCACATGGTCAGTATGGTCCAACAGAACATTACCAGCGAATTAGTGCAACCAGCAATGCAAAGCTTGGCTCACAATGTGCTGGCAAAGGTTGGAAGAGGCATTCAGAATGTCTACGCTGAACTCAAAACCTCTTCCCAACGTAAGAAGCTATCAAATCTTAAGGCAAAGAAGGAACTGCTTCTGAGGGAAACTGAAGGGAGCGGCCAGACTTCACAAGAACAGGTTGATGAGCACTTTGTTGCACTTGTTGCCCTTCAGAAAGAAGCACGTGACCCGCATCTTCTTGCAGATATAATTCGGGAAGGTGGCCCCGTGGGGATACATTGCCTGCAAGCTATAGCGGAATATTATCAAAGGCCTGTGGAGGTGAACACATTAGGTGGAGATGATACGATGATAATGCCAGGCCGATTCGACCCGAGTAGGCCTGCACACCACGGCAAAGCAGTTGACCCAATTGTCATAGACTTTCATGTTGGTGAGAACGGTTCTTTTGGACATTTCGAGCATCCAGGCTCACGGGACAAAACAGGCGAATCTGTCAATTACAAATGTTTGTTCGAGGCTGCCTCTTCTCAATCAGATCACCCGGTTACACGGAAGGAGATTGCCCATATTGTTGAGACTGATCCATTGATAAAAGGTCGCATTAAAAGGGGGATACATGACCACTTCATGGGAAAAGGTGGGATGGGTAGAGTCGAAAGAATACAGAGAAAGCAGTTGAAAGTTGTCTCCGTGGTCAAGGTCCTCAGGCATTTCAGGCGCGAAGAACATCTTATTATGGCAGGTGTCACAAGGTTGAAACCCTTGACGCGTGATCGCGCAGAAAAAGACAAGCAAAAAGAGACAAGCTCTGCGTTTCAAATGGAGGTCAATCAATCTTTTGATTGGAAATTTGAAATGATAAAAACATCTAATATCATTGAAATACATAGAAAATCAAGAGAACAGATGAGAGAGCACCCAAAAGCACCATTTGATTTCTTTGACTGCCATACTGAACTTCGCGTCGACTCAAGGTATGTTATATGGAAATCGAATGACGGTAGCGTTCAAGGCCACGCTGGAGCGATCCGAAGCTCTTTAACAGTCGAGTCTAAAAGAACTAAGAGAAGTGTAAATTCAAACACTGAAAAACATCTCCGATACTGCAATAGGGGACAAGCATCTTTCCATTATGAACGCATTCAGGCTACAAGTAAAGCACGTTCGGCACAGGAAGCTGGCGTAGTTGCACTAACTACGCATATCTCTTCACTGATACATCCCGATGAGCTGCGAACCATGGAGATCAATCGTTCGTGTTGGTCAACTCGCCTTCGCCTAGATTTAAGCAAGGCGTCAGACAGAGTGACATATTGTCGAGGATACGAGCGTGAGTACTACAAATGTTGTCTTGTTGCCAGAAAAATGAATAATGATGGATCGATTCGTGGGATCCCATCCACATTGCCAACACATCTAAAGAACGACACCTATTTAAAGGAGGTGGACGCGGGTCTCAGAGGTCTCGAATCAAGCAATATTAAAGGAATTGGGCAGATTTTAAGAAAACCTGCTCCAACATACATCTAAGCCGCCCAATGCCGACATGCGGATGACAACCTTATTGCCATTTTTTGGGGAGAAGGGGGTCTAAAACGTTGGATGTCATGCGTTCTTCGAGATATTATCACCCCTTTTCCTACGGGGTTTTCTCTTTTCCACTCTCATTGATACACCTGATACCCTGAATATTTGAAATACTGCTGGGCCAATTTTAACATGAAAATCTATCTCTTGGTCATACTTCTGCATCAAAATTTGGGACATTTGGAAATCGTAACTGTGTAATAGTTCATCAGAAAAAAAACTAAAAATCAACATTTTTATTGTGTAATTGTTTTGTGACTTTTGTTGCAGTTTTGATAGAGTGGAACTTTCTAAGGATTTTGGGGTTTGTTTTATCAAAATATCTTGAGTGAGATTATCGACATTTTGATAAGGAAATTATGATGCCATTTCATAAAGCTAACCTCAGAAGATGGATTTACAAAGTTTTGGAACATGTTGCGTTGTAACTGGGCAGAGATATTCTTATTTTTTCAGAATATCAAACTGTTGCTAGGCTAATTTGAAAGACATGCTTAAAGGACAACTCCAGGCATTATCCAGTATCCAGCAAAACCTAACAAAATCCTCGTGGATAGGCACATAAATACAATGAGTACCTAATTTACTGGTGGCCTGGCATGATTTACTAACAACAGGTTTTCCTCATTTATATGCATTTTAGGACCACAACGGGGTAGACCTAGGCCTTTGAAAGAACGAAACTACTGGGGTCTGGTGGTATTGTTCAGTGATCCAAAAACTTCCATGTAGGGCGATGGACCTTGATATCCTTCATTCTTAACGGCCTTGGCGTGCAACAATGGTAACCTCTCTTCAATACCTTATGTGAATGTTTCAAGTGTGATTTGATTCTCATTGTCCTAGTGTAACATCTTGAAAAAATTATTGAAACAGACATTCCTTATTTCACGAGCTGTTCACAACAACGCTAAAAGGTGTGCTCATTTATACACCAGGCCCCGTATGCACAAAAAATCCTTATATTAAGTGTAAGATTATCCTTAACCTCGTAAAATAATTCTTGGCTAAGGAAATCATTCAAGTGGTATGCACGAAGCACCTTACGAATTTCCTGAGCTGAGAATTTGCTTAAGTAATAGGAATTTCCTCAATTCAGTAGGATTTCTCTTAGGCCTAGAGCTAAATTTAGCCCGTGCGTTAGCCAATAGAATTCGCTCTTACAATAGCTCACACTGGGAATGCCTAGGGAATCCCTGCTTCAAGAGCACATGGTTGCACACGTTAAGGATTTTCATAAGTAATCGGAATTTTCTCAACTCAGTAGGATTTCTCTTAGTAAGGCAGGAACTACGTGGCTTCTGTCAATCTATCTGCAGCAAGAAGATTGATATTAAATGAAGAGTATTCCCGTTCCATCAAAGTGAAATCCCCTCACCCAAGCCAAAATCAAAAGGATTTTCACTGTCCCGAATTATCATTGGTACCCGTACCACCCTCTCACTTCATTATCTTCAGTGTAACCAACAATAATAAGAGCTATGAAGAAA
>NMRB01000878.1:245172-260177 GCA_002633025.1 Notospermus geniculatus
CGTCGTCTGTGTATACATGTACGTTAATTCCACCCAATAGTAAGAGAGGGGCTTGTCCAACCGAGTGCATTTTACACCAGTCGCAAGACGGCCGTATGATGTTATGGGCCTGTCTTCTGAATGTCTTAGTTTTTATTTCCAGCAAAAAATACAGAAATTGTGTCTTTGACCTATTCAAAGATGTAGAACAGCATCATTTCTTCATAGCTCTTATTATTGTTGGTTACACTGAAGATAATGAAGTCAGAGGGTGGTACGGGTACCTATGATAATTCGGGACAGTGAAAATCCTTTTGATTTTGGCTTGGGTGAGGGGATTTCACTTTGATATAACGGGAATACTCTTCATTTAATATCAATCGTCTTGCTGCAGATAGATTGACAGAATGATATCCGTTGCAATATTCGGTAAAATAAAATTCATTCGGTAAAGTGACATTTTCATTCGGTAAAATGACATTTTCATTCGGTAAAATTACGTTATCATTCGGTAAGATGACATTCTCATTCGGTAAAGTTACATTCTCATTCGATAAAATACAAATTCATGCGGTAAAAGTTCATTCTCATTCGGTAAAAGTTCATTCCCATTCGGTAAAATTACATTCTCATTCGGTAAAATTTATTTTCATTTGGTAAAAAATTATTCATTCGGTAAGATTTATTTTCATTTGGTAAAACTCTTTTCATTCGGTAAAACGTGTTTTCATTCGGTGAAATTGAACACATTCTTATTCGGTAAAACGGAATTCTGGGAAGGCAAAGAAACGAAGGCTGTGATTGGGTAATTGAAATGACGTGCTGGTAATCCCTATCTTGGCAGGGTGACCACTCTTATGGTCTAGGAAGGCGGCGCTGACAACCTGATCGAAGGGGGTGTCAGAAAAGTAAAGACCTAAGACCTCTAGAAACATAAGACCACGGATACAAGAAACATAAGACCCTGGTGCTAGAAAAGAACCTAAGAGTTGTTCTAACAATGGAACAACCTCATCCCGGGTGCTTGGACTGGTTCCCGGGTAACATATGGCCGTGTATGTTCGTTATTACCGGTTGATCCCCACTGCATGTTCCTTATTAGCGTCCCCTTTTATCAACTCAGATTGGTAGTTAAAGTCGTATTAAAGACCTTATACCCCCCCCCCGTCCAGGGAAATTTTAATGAGGTCGAATTTGCATGGATGTTGGTGCATGGTGATGTCCCATCATGCCTCAGCACGAATTAAGATAAAAGGGGGCGCTGCGATCGCCTTCGTCAAAATTGGTTTTACTGTAGTTGAGCCCTATGGGTTTTTTTTTTTTTAAATTCCTTCGCAGTGCATTAGTACTCGAATGTATCTACAGAACATCTGGCACAAAACTAAAATAATAGGTGGCGCTGCTGAGATATTAGTACTTTTACGTTTTTGGTCATAAGTTCTGAATGGGTTAACATATTGACCTAATTCTTCTACATTCATCATGTACATCTGTCTGTGCATCCGTACATAATGCAATTTACCGTATTAACCCCTTTCTCCATTTTGTCAGCAAAATAGAATGCCTGACTTCGTAGGCCTTCTTTCCTTCACTTCCTTCAAGCACCTAGTGGCGCCATCTTAACCCTAGCGGAGATAACCATAATTAGGTCACGTGACTGGCATTTTTGACCCAATTTGCATGCTCAGACCATGTCTCGTAAATTTAAACAAGGAGACAGCCTGAGCTGTGACCGTCTCTCGTATAAATTTTGCCGGCATATCTAATAAGACCATGACGTCATCAGTTAGGTAAATTGGGCCAAAAAAGTCGGTCATGTGACCTAGTTGTGGTTATCTCCGCTAGGGTTAGGATGGCGCCACTATAGGTGCTTGAAGGAATTGAAGGAAAGAAAGCCTACGAAGTCAATCATTCTATTTTACTGACAAAATGGAGAAAGGGGTTAATGCGGCAAATTGCATTATGAACGGATGCACAGACATATACATGATGCATGTAAAAGAATTAGGTCAATATGTTAACCCATTCAGAACTTATGGCCAAAAGCGTAAAATCACTGATATCTCAGCAGCGCCACCTATTATTTTGTTTTGCGCCAGATGTTTTGTAGATACATTCGAGAACTAATGCACTGCGAAGGAATTTTAAAAAAAAATTAACCCATAGGGCTCAACTACAGTAAAACCGATTTTCGCGAAAGCGATCGCAGCGCCCCCTTTTATCTTAATTCATGCTGAGGCATGATGGGACATCATCATGCACCAACATCCAATCAAAGTCGGCCTCATTAACATTTGTCTAGACGGAGGGGGTATAAGGCCTTTTAAAATACACCTTTAACTGCCAGTCTGAGAAGATAAAGGGGCGCTGCTGATAAGGAACATACAGTGGGGTCTCCCGGGAACCAGTCTAAGCACTGGGGATGAGGTTGTTCCATTCTGATAACAACTCTATTAGTATCTTCTCTAGCACCCAGGGTCTTATTTTTCTAATAGTATTCAGGGTCTTATGTTTCTAGAGGTCTTAGGTCTTTGCTTTCTATACACACCCTTCTTCGATCAGGTTGTCAGCGCCGCCTTCCTTGAGCATGTTAGACCGAACACTGTCCTGATTAAAAAGACTAGGACAGACGCAAGCAAATGCATAGACTGGTACCCGGTCTCCGGTCAAACTATAGAATGACGTCACTCGTCGGGAATCCGCCGTAAGATCATTGCTTTCACCGGTCTTCGAATGCAAGCTGCCTAGAAGACCAGGTACCAGTCTATGAGCATGTTGAGTGGTCACCCTCCCAAGATGGGGATTCCCAACACGTCATTTCAATTACCCAATCACAGCCTTCGTTTCTTTGCCTTCCCAGAATTCCGTTTTACCGAATGAAAATGAAATTTTACCGAACGAATTGAATTTTACCGAATGAGAATGTGATTTTACCGAAAGAGAATGTAAAATTACCGAATGAGAATGAAGTTTTACCAAACGAATTGTATTTTACCGAATGAGAATGTAATTTTACCGAATTAAAATGTCTTTTTCCGAATGAGAATTGTAATTTTACCAAATGAATTGTATTTTACCGAAAGATAATGTCATTTTACCGAATGAAAATGTCATTTTACCGAATGAGAATTGTAATTTTACCAAATGAATTGTATTTTACCGAATATTGCAACGGATATCATGCCATAAATTCCTGCCTTACTAAGAGAAATCCTACTGAGTTGAGAAAATTCCTAATACATGTACTTAAGGAAATGCTTAACGTGTGCAACCATGTGCTCTTGAAACAGGGATTCCCTAGGCATTCCCAGTGTGAGCTATTGTAACAGTGAATTCTATTTGGCTAACGCACAGGCTAAATTTAGCTCTAGGCCTAAGAGAAATCCTACTGAGTTGAGGAAATTCCTATTACTTAAGAAAATTCTCAGCTCAGGAAATTCGTAAGGTGCTTTGTGCATACCACTTGAAGGATTTCCTTAGCTAAGAATTCTTTTACGAGGTTAAGGATAATCTTACACTTAATATAAGGATTTTTTGTGCATACGGGGCCAGGACCCATATTCATAAAACTACTTAAGTCTACATGTAAGTGTGATACTTATCCTTTGTTCAACACAAAAGATAAGTATCACACTTAGACTCAAGTACTTTTATGAATACCGGTCCAGGGCTGACCGAATCGAAACTCCGATAGCACTAACAGTGCCTAACAGAGAGGTATGCAATGCCTTTTGCCATCACAGAGTTTCTCTGTTAGGCCATGTTAGTGCTATCGTAGTTTCGATTCGGTCGGCCCTAAGGTAACATTGTGTAGAACATTAAGGTTGGTTAATTTCTTACATTTTTATTCTAGTGGATAATTCCTGGAGTTATCCTTTTACGTACTTCTAACCAGTTTACACTAAAAGTTCCAAAACTTCATACTCCTACGTTTTTAGGTGAGCTCTGTCTATCAGAATTTTGTGAAAAAATGAAAATACTCTAGTTTCGTTTTTAGCTCACCTCTGTGAGGTGAGCTTCTCCCATGGTGTGTCGTCCGTCGTCGTCGTTAACAGGGATGGCACGTTTCTAAACCGCTTGGGTTACAAACTTGAAATTTGGTGTACAGGTACCCTATGGTAAAAACTATCTCTGGACCGAAACTTAGCGCTGCTGCTTGTACACTCTGGCCTGTAGGGGGCGCTTTGTGAAAACCTTCTTTCGGCCGTATCTCCTGAACGCAGTTAGCTAGAACCACGAAACTTTTATGGTGGGTTCCTCTGATGAGACTTCATCACATAAATCCCGGGTTTTTGATTTGACCTACTTTTCAAGGTCACAGAGGTCAAAGTTCAAAATTCACTGTTTGGTGGCACATTTCATTGCTATTTGACATAGAGTGTTGTGATTTGGTGTGAAGATATATCTAGGCACCCTGCACGAATGCACCAAATTTCAACCCGATCAGACTTCAAATATGGCCGCCAGGAAGCCATCTTGAAAAATGGACTTTGACCCACATTTTATAAATAGGAGTAGGTAGGATGTTTTAACGTTGCCAAAATATGTATCTAGGTACCGTATAAATATATGGTAAATTTCAGTCAGATTCGACGTCAAATATGGCCGCCAGGGAGCCATCTTGAAAAATGGACTTTGACCCACACCTCATAAATAGTTGGAGCTAGGATGCTTTAACCGTGCCTAAATATGTGTCTTGGTACCGTCTACTTATATGCCAAATTTCGGTTCGATTGGACTTCAACATGGCTGCCAGGCGGCCATCTTGAAAAATTTACTTTGGCCATATCTCATCGGTAGTAAATGTTACGATGTTTCTGCACTAATCCTTCACCATTCAGTGTATCACCAGGCTACTCACACTTCATACTCTGTCACAGAGGTGAGCACAATGGCCCTGGCCATTTCATTTAAGGTTACTTTGCTGAACACCCATATGACCGCTTACCCTATTGAATTTGTGACTGACAGGCGTGTAGGAAGGGCTATTGAAGACTTATTTATGTTGAATAGAATCAATAAATTCTTTGCATGGTCTATATTGTGGGCTAGGCCTAAACCTACAGCATGAATATCTGAAGTAACCTTAGAAGAACGAAATTAGAGTATTCTAATTATCGAAATTTTGATAATCTCAAATATCTCAGCAACCACTGAACAGATTTTGTTGAAACAAAGCCCAAATTCCTTAGAAGGTTCCACATCACAACTGTAACAAAATTCACAAAAAGATACGTAATAAAAATGTATTTTAGCTTTTGTTCTGATGAGCTATTACACAAAATTATGTAACAACTCATCAGAAAAAAACTGAATATTCAAGGTATCAGGTGTAGGTAAAACTTAATTATGTCAATGGCTGCACATGTTCATATTCTTGAGGTGAATTTCTATCCCTCGGTAAGAACTTAAGGAGATATGTGTTTATCCTCAGGCGTGCCACGGTTTCAGCTATAAAGGCATACCGTTTACATTAAATTGAATGCTTCATTTGGTAATACAGCTGTGAATCGTAACAGAACACGATCGTGAGGATCTGGATCATGTGAGTCCGATTGTTGCCTGCAATGCTGCAGTGCAGTTTTAGATCACGAGCCTACTGTAAAGTAATGAAGTATTATTCCAAATGATTCAAATGTCTGGGGCACATCTTGAATATAATTTGGGTTCTATAGTATTTATATCCAAGTTAAAGTTTTTGAGTGTATTTGTAAATTGTCACCTGAAGAAGGAAGGAAGCTTCCGAAATGCATCGTGATTGGGAGAAAATGTAGATAGCTGTATATATGTTTTAATAACAAGATGAAATGGACCATTGTTGCTGTTTTTCTGTGGCTATTCACATCTTGAATGTTGTACTCTCTCTTTGTGTGGCCAACTCTTCAGTATGTATAGACTATGACAAATAACATGTAAATAGATGGCATCATATATAAATGTACACACTGTTATATTAAGTGTGGAAGTATTCCAGTCCATTTATGGTACTCAGTTTGTCCATTTCTTCAACGACTGAATTGAATATGTTGCATAGACTATGACAAATAACATGTAAATAGATGGCATTTTATATAAATGTACACACTGTTATATTAAGTGTGGAAGTATTCCAGTCCATTTACGGTACTCAGTTTGTCCATTTCTTCAACGACTGAATTGAATATGTCGCATTGACTATGACAAATAACATGTAAATAGATGGCATCATATATAAATGTACACACTGTTATATTAAGTGTGGAAGTATTCCAGTCCATTTACGGTACTCTATTTGTCCATTTCTTCAACGACTGAATTGAATATGTTGCATAGACTATGACAAATAACATGTAAATACATGTAGATGGCATCATATATAAATGTACAGACTGTTATATTAAGTGTGGAAGTATTCCAGTCCATTTACGGTACTCAGTTTGTCCATTTCTTCAACGACTGAATTGAATATGTCGCATTGACTAATGACAAATAACATGTAAATAGATGGCATCATATATAAATGTACAGACTGTTATATTAAGTGTGGAAGTATTCCAGTCCATTTACGGTAGCCTACTCAGTTTGTCCATTTCTTCAACGACTGAATTGAATATGTTGCAGAACTGTTGTGGAATATGAATGACCACGGCGTCAGTCAGAAATTTGATTCTGTAAACTTGATATAGACCCTCAGTCAAAAGTAACGTCGCTTGACCTACGATGAATGGGACTTATTATTCACGAGTTTTATCTTGGAACAACAAGGAAAGGCCGACTACAAAGTAAATTTTTGGACTGTTGACTGGGGTTTCAAATGAAACTTTTGGATAAATTCTTCATAATTATGATATGGATATGGAAGCTTCGATTGAAAATTCGAAAATTTCTTCGTGTGTAGCAACAGGAAAGCTTTGATTTAAAAAAAACGACATTGGTTTCAGTTTTTTAAAATATGCGATTGAAAATCACACATTTTAATTAACTTAAACTTTTGTCAAAAATACAGCTCATGCGACATCATGATATTTTTGGTCTCAAAATGTTTCTTTGAGGCCCTAAATAATTGCCATAAAAAGCAAAGGTTGATCCACTGAAGATTTGGGGATAATAAGCAAAAAGTCAATCTCCAGAATTCACAAATTTTCGACCCCAACCGGGGTCTTTTTCAAGTGGAACTTTACAATCTGAAACTCTAGAAAAGACTCAAAGATTTGGGGAAATATTTATGTTTATTAGGTGTGCATTTACGTTTGATAAAGGTTGTACACATGTATATTGTATATTTGGCAATAATATCCCAGTGCGATCTCTCACCTCACCAAATCACATGTATAGTAGCCTACCATATATTACATGTTGTAGTACATACATTGGTCTATAATCTTATGTCAGCCACTTGTTAATGGGTCAGAGGCAGCCCAGCACAGTGCCTGCTACAAAGTAAATTAAGATGTGTTGCTCTTACACAATGAACACAAAAAATTAAAACTGCAGCGGAATTAATGACACTGAAAATTGGTGCTCTGCACGAAGTAACCCTGAATATACTCTTTCGTAAAGACGAGCAGTCTTCAGGTGCCTACAGAGAGTTTTTTCAAAGGATAATTTCAGCTATCTGTTATAAACTAATTAAAGTAAAAAATACCAACGACTCGCAATTTATAGATCACGTGAAGATTTCACTATCACCATAATCTCTCTATGGGCATCTTGAGGACTAAGTTTACTATCGGGTAAAACAGATACTTGAGAAAAATCGTAAATCGAGAAACACAGAAACGAAAATCTTGTTATCAGCGGGGAATTCCACCTCGGTTGGTGAACTATTGTCGTGATACATTAGATTGTCATTAATTAAATTATCATGAGATGCCGCTCAGTCTTTTAGCTCTCAGTCCGCCGCTAGTTTTTTGTCCATCTGCACACCTTCACCACCATTAGAATTACCGTAACACGATTACTACAGGGTGTTTCAAAAAAAAGTTGTCATCACTAAAATATCTCCTAGATCCCAATCCCGTGAATATTTTTGGCTCAGATTTTGTAAGCTGCTAGTTGTAGACATACTCATAATGTTTATGTAATGTTTGTATGATGGTGTCTTGTTATGACGGAACAGTGACCCCAAAAGTAAAAGGGTCCGAAGTGCAGGTGTCCTCCAAACAATAAAAGAACCATGATGGTGTAAGTGCACTGAGGACATTTCAATGATTGGGCTGAAGGGAACTCTGCAAACCCTTCTGAATGGCCATGTGGAAGGTAGATTCCAGTAATCCTGGCAAATTCTGAAGCCTACGCAACAAATGAAATAAATGTTTCATTGCTTTCTGATAAATCTTTCCTTTTTTTGCATTTTGCACCTGCTCAGTCCGAGGCCTCTTATTCATCCACGCATGAAGCGGTCAGAGCCAAAATTTCTCCAGCACCTCCATGCATCCTGACCTATCTACACACCAAATCTGAGCCAAAAATATTTATGGGTTTGGGTTCTAGGAGATATTTTAGAGATGACAACTTTTTTTTGAAACACCCTGTAGAGTATATTCTCTTATCATCTGCATTCGCAGGTTCAGGGCGAAAATTCATTAATGAAGTTTCAATTTCTTGTTGTTACTGGTTCAATAAAATGTTTTTGACGCACTTACTTGTAATAACTGCATGATTGTTCATGTAAGTAGTACTTTATATCTCACTCCAAGTTGGTAGTAGATGTCGGTCTCCTGCAAAGTAATTGTATATCGATTGTATATTGTATATTTTTTGTATATCGAAGACCTGCTTTGATATACGGATAAAAAAAGAGTCGATAGAATGTAGATTTCTCTGAAAACAAGTTTTACTTGTGTGACTTGTTTAAAGGAGCACGATATGCGATCTCTTACCGGTATTTTGACTGCCCATAGGGAGCCACCTAGTGGCAGCAGTAGGAACTACAAAAAAACATAACTAATTGTACATAGTACATCGGGTCTTTTAGTTTTTGCCGACACCGAGGTTACTCCCTGGGGTTGGGGAGTGGCGCGCGCGGTGATGGTGGCCCCGGCTATCGAGAAAAAGTATGTAGCAACACTGGGCTCCTTTAACAATGATGGAATGTTACTTTGTGTATTTATAGATGTATATTTAGTTTGTATAATTGTTCAGTTTCCAGTAAATGTGGAGCACTTAGTAATGTTATACATATCACCGCCATAATGAAAATTAGGGCGGGTAGATGGCGTTCTCTCTATCGGATGTTCAGGAAGAACTCCACCTTTTATTCATTAATTACTGGGAATGAGTTAACGCCGTGCGCTTTGTTTCTGGTCGGCTGTTGTAAAGGTGGAGTCCTAAATCTACATAATGTCAACAGCAATTTGTGCGTTCATAAAATGTGACGAATGATTGACAAATTTGCTCAAGACAATGTAAATTTCGGCTTCGCACTTTTGCAGAGGGAATTTTCCCTGATCTTCTGACAGTAGGTCAACATTTTTGCGAATAACTCTCTGTTGTTACATAGGTCATTTCGTGATGATTGATACCATGTGTTTATGCTTATGCTATTTTGACTGCTGAAGAACATTGTAAATATTGAGGTACCTCAAAAACTTGTGTTAAATATATTGGGTACATGTATGCCACTGGGTAAATTAAAGGTTAAATCAGCATTTGTTCAGGGGGATTCGGCGAGCTGCACTACACGACTGTTAGAACGCAATAGATCTTTGGAATGACTGCTCACCGCGATCTGATTGGTTAATCGGACCATTATGACGACGATACTAATTTGCATATGATTAGGTTTTTACCACACATTCACAGATTTCGGGCGAACGTTTCTAGAAGTAATTACGCCGTGTGCTTTGTTTCTGGTCGGCTGTTGTGAAAGAGCAGTCTTAAATCTACATAATAATGTCAGCAATTTGTGAGTTCATGTCACGTGCGACGAATGGATGACAAATTTGCTCAGACAGTGCAAATTTCGGCCTTGCCAGAGGGTATTTCCCCGATCTTCAAACAATAAGACAAACCTTTTTTGAAAAAAGGTCAACGTTGTTACGTACATGTAGATCAGTTCGTTATAATTGATAATAACCGGTCAGGAGGACAACACAGGCTGCAGGAAGGTCTAAAAACTCGTACCCAGGTTGAATTTTTTGGTGGTTTTTAGCGTTCATGCACTATTTTTAGACCGGAATCCCTATTTGCTTGAAGCTGCCGATAGAGGACGCAGTGGTGTGAATTCCCGTTCTGACAGTCGTGACTAGCCCCGTCCTTAGAATCCTATTTTTGGTAGGCCTTTTTACACATTGGGGGTAACATACCTCCACCCTCCTCGGGCGGGTCCAGTTCAGGACGGATTGATCGCTTTTACAGGGTGCGGGTTCGGTAACCGCGGCCTCGATCCAGTTCGAGTTCGGTGCCGCTAGATGGCGCGTATCAATCTCCTACCGCTGGAGGAAGGGAATTTTCATGTCAACAATATAAAGCGGCTTTGATTTTAGAAACTTTCGACATTATTTACAGTAACTATGCTTCTATCAGCGTGAACCGTGCTTGAGAAATCTCGCGCATGATTTCTTGACAGGGCACTGACAGCAAGTACCGCGAGTGACGTCATTCAGGTAGCGTGATATATCCCGCCCGTGGCCAGTGCAGGTCGGTTCGTATTTACACGAGAGAAAACTGGCCTGCACCTACTTCTCCACCGTCCCAAAACTCACGCGGGGGAGTCGAATTGACCCGCGTTCAGTTGTTTCGCTTTTACACGGGGAAAAATAACCGTACCCTCCTCGATGCAGCGTCGATCCAGAACGCACCCGCGCCGTGTAAAAAGTCGTTTTAATAGGGAGTTTTCGCAAAGCCCTCGAAACGCCAACGCGAACGCCAATCCCATTGTTCGATGCCACGAAGACAGAGCGCCGAACAAAAGGATAAACGTTCGCGTTGGCGTTTCGGAGGCTTGGCGAAAGCTCTCTGTTATCTCACAGTTGTGTACTGCATCTACATGTATTTTATTGCATCACTATAATTGTGTTATGCATCTAACAGGAGAAAATGTCCCGATTCTTGGTGGGTTTCAAAATTGATCATCAATATACAACCCACCAAATAATCAGGAAATTTTGTCCCGTGAATGATGGGACAGCCGCATCACAGGCGATGAAAAGGCTGCAAGTATATTTAATGATATTGCGCTGATGTCCATTCCACTTTGAAATTGAACAGTTTATAGTTTTACAGTTTTCAGTAGAAGCCCAGCATATGGGTGTGCCAGGATGTTGTCAACAGAAGCGTGCTTAGCCTTATTCTAGGTTACTTGATGGCTCAGAGTGAATGTTGGTGCGTTTCGAAATTGGTCACCCAAGAAAACGGGGCAAAATTCAACTTTGAAATGATCACAAAGATTTGTGACATTGATTTTCCAAAAATCAAATATATCATACAATAATATAGACATTTAGCTATTAGTTTCTCCATTTGGGATGTACAGTGTACACGTATTTGAAGGAGGGTATCAAAAAAAATTGTGCTTACCAGCAAAATCTGTCGTTCCGTCCGACACCAAAACTTCTTTCTATTGTCAGACTTTAAAGGCCTAATGGATGGATTTTTTTAGTGTCGGACGGAACACTTTTTGAAACACACTCTGTATAGCTAAAAACCTAACCGGTACATGTATGTATGGCGGCCGAAAATAATGTCGACTGCACATGTATATGAATAGGCCTAATGAAAAATTTTATTGTGTTGACATACATGTATGTAATGAATTATATACATGTACTAATCAAAAAAGGAAAGGACCACTTGTAATTTTGTGCACAACTTTTTCATACAACAGTTTTTAGAGCTGAAAATTGTATGATATATCTGTCCTGAATGACCTCAAACACACTGCGACGAATGACATATGTGGTAGGTTTCAGTTATTGCATAACGTGTTCTGAAGCAATGCCTGAAACAGAATTATGAGTTATGACAATAGTGGTTCTAACTTTTTTTGAGTAGTGTATGTGAGAAACATCACTTACTTGTTAACAGTTTTATGGACATCTCAGTTTTATGCATCTTTTTCTGATAAAAATACATTTGTGGGACACCCTAAACACGTAGTTGTCGATTGGTTCAGTTGTAAAAAAAATATATCTGTTGTTTTAATGTCATGGGTTACATTATACATGTATATGGTATGTTTGTAGTAATGTTTTAATTGTATTTCTGTGTATTACTTCTCTTTTTTCTCTTAATAGCGTTTTAGAGCATTAAATTATATCTGTTGTTTTAATGTCATGGGTTACATTATATATGGTATGTTTGTAGTAATGTTTTAATTGTATTTCTGTGTATTACTTCTCTTTCTTCTCTTAATATTCTGTATAGCGTTTTAGAGCATTAAATTATATCTGTTGTTTTAATGTCATGGGTTACATTATATATGGTATGTTTGTAGTAATGTTTTAATTGTATTTCTGTGTATTACTTCTCTTTCTTCTCTTAATATTCTGTACAGCGTTTTAGAGCATCATTGTGATGGTGTTTCGCTAAACAAAATAAATTATTATTATTATTATTATTATATACTAGTATTTTATTGTATGTATAAAAATTTCATCCATAAATTAAACGTGTTTCACTACTGAGCGTAGTTCCTTTCGGCTTTTTAGCTTCGCTGGCCGATAAGCGCGGCTGACTGCTCCTATTGGATGTTGGGAATACATGAACGAAGGCATACATCAGAGCTGTGTTCGCCCGAGGTGTTTCCAGCTTGGTAGACTAACTAGCTTGGAAAAAATTGGGCATTTCGGGGTGAAAACTGAGCCCTCTTGGCCTGCGGCGAGAGGAGCTAATACAGGTAATGATAATGACACAACCTTTTTGAGTAAAACACATAATTGCCGATCAGTTTTGCCTGACGATAGCGAACGAGCCATTATTGCAATTTGCGTCATCAGCACGACTGATCGTTCAAAGCGACTGCTTGATTCGATGGCCGACACTGCGCTCCACGTTGATGACATGACGCACCCCGTCAGCACAACGGAATCGCATTGCAAATACTTCGATGTGGACACCGTGATACAAGTGTATGTGACATTTTCCACATACTGCTCAATCCCGTCTTTTAGTTCTCGGCGTACCCGGTAACATCCTCATCATACTCATTGCAAACAAAGGAAACAACAGGAACCGATCATCGTCCATCTACATGACAGCCATGGCGATCGCGGATAATCTCGTGGTGGTTATGACAAATTTTTTCGTTCCTTTCTACTATCGGAAAATGGTGCAACAAGATAGAGATATTCAGTTTATGTAGGTATTGTTTCGTAAAGACCACATGCTTACATGTATCTAAGGCCACTTTATTAGATTTCGGAAAGGCAGCATTTTTCAGAAAAAAAAAGAAATTGTTGTTCGAAACAGAACTTGTAAGACCAAAGCAGCAAGCTTTTTAAGCATGGCGCACACCTGCGATTTTCCGTGCGATTTTTCAGGAGACTGCCCTTCCGACTGCTAGAGCGACTGACGATTTTGCAGGATTTGTCGCCTAGTCTGCGACAGATCGTTGCACCAAGCGACCAGTCGCAGTGGTCGCCCGATTAATCGTAGATTGTTGCGCTAGGCGATCTGAATGCCCGGTTTCAATGGCCAACGGAGACCAAAGAAATTCGATCGCATCAAGAGACCAAAAGTTCTGCATGTTTAATTTTCGGTCGCGAAGGCCAACTGGCTTTGCAACTAGTCGACCGATACAAAAACGATGAAACTTTCATCCGCAAACGATTCCGATGCGACGCCACAATAGTCGGCGACTGCAGTTGCTTCCGAAAATGTCAGTCGTTTGCGGATGGTTCACTGAAATGGTCGCAAGTGTGGTCGGCGAGCGACCTCGCACGCGATGGTTGCCTGCGACGTCGTGGTCGCCAGTCTCGTCGGTGGTCGCACGATTTTGGTCTCAGGTGTGCGCCATGCTTTATTCTATCGCCTTGAGAATGCAAGAACTGTTTCGACTATTGGCTGAACTGGAACACGAGGACAGGGACAGTAGGCCTACCCACAATCCTCCAAACTGCACTGAATGTGGTCAGCTGATATGGATAACCTAGCTTTTTGTTATTGACCTTTCCAAGAAATGGTGGCATACATGTACTTGTTCTCCCACATGACGTCGTGGCCTTTCATTGTCCATTAGCATGATACTACACATACGTATCCTCTCAGACAATTATTTTACCTAACTTTTGTGCCCATGGTTCACTTGACCAGCTTTAGCGTGTCAGCGGCTTCTGACGCCATATAGTAATGACTGTAAGTTAGACCGCCATCTTTGTTGGAAAGGTCTATTAAAGTACATTGTACGCAGTAGTGGCAAATAAGGCCAATATTCGAGTTGACCAGAGTGTAGTATTTTTTTTATTCTCTTCGTTTCAGCGCATATTTCGTCGTATTCTCAATATGTGCCGTATTGTCGGGATATTTCCTGACGGCCATGTCAGTTGACCGGGCCATAGCAGTCCGCTTTCCATTGATAGCACCGAGGTACTGTACGCCTGGTCGTGCCAGGAAGGTGGTAATCGTGGGGACGGTTTTACTGACCGCAATTAACTGTTATCTTGCATATGCCTGGCATTATGCTGAAGATGCCGCTACAGGTAAGGTGCGTCGAATGACGCAGGCGGGATGTTGTACGTGTGTTTTCATACTCAGATTGAAAAAAGCCGACGAACAAAATCAAAGCTTGAAGACGTGCTTGAAAAAAATCACATGTCAACGTGAAAAATTTCTTATGCGCTGATGAGACGTTGGGTGGCGCTGCAATCGACTGCAGCGCCACCCAACGTCTGATTAACGCATATGATAATTTTCACGTTGACATATGATTTTTTCATGGCATTAATATTATTTTCACAATTCTAATTTTGCTCCATACACACACCAAACACGTCTACTTTTGCTTCACGCAGGCTACCAGTGTGGCTATTCAAATCTTGGGATACGCTGGGGAAGAAGTTCCGGTACGTCACACTGGAGCAGACGACAAGTTGCATTTTGTTATGTAG
>NMRB01000879.1:7335-19003 GCA_002633025.1 Notospermus geniculatus
GATTAGTGAGGTTCCGCAACGTCTCCGAATTCCGAATTACGAATATCTTTGATTATGACGTCATCATTTTGACGTATGACGTTGCATCACATTCGTGACGTCGTGCAAATTCGTTGCGTCTTGACGAGGATGGCCGCAAATCTTCGTAGATGGTTTACGAATTCCGAATTGATAATTTTCATTTACAAGAAATGTTTTCTTGGGCTTTCCTGAGCATAGTGGTCACAATTGGATATACCTGGCACACTTTAGCGGTGAAATAAATGCTCAAAATGTCAGTGTAAGGTAATGACGTGGTGTTAAAGAGAGGTTGTCGCATCGTTCACATGGCCAAAAGTCGGACCACCGCAGATTTTCGACGAAGAAACGACGTCATGACGTAACGTCATGCAGGCCTGAAATTGTTTCGGGATTCGGAATTCGGAGCTTTGCGGAACCTCCCTATTGACAACCTGACGAAAACGTAGGCAGAATGCGACCATTTCCTCACAACTTGCATCTTCGGCTCTGATCTGTTTCTCTCACAGACATTTTAGAACAAGCAGACCTGCATGAGGTCGTGGCCCATTTAGTTGTCACCAGTTTTGGTTGAAAATTTTGGGAGCTAGGCGCATTTTTGTAGAGACATCAGAAATTCATGTTACGAAATGTACATTTTTCAACTTTTTCCCGGCCCCAAGGGGTTAACTCATTTTTTCCAAAAATGTGACTTACTAGGTATTTCCATTGGACGCTAGAACTGTAAACATGGTAAAGAAACGAGAATTGCAATTGTAAGTCACATTTCGTTCTTCTTGCCTATTCTTCCTCGTCATGTTCTCCGTGACATGGACCTGTTCGCCTGTTTACATCAACGGAATAAGCGGCACACTGTGATGGAAGCTAATGTCGTTCCGCATGCTTGGGGATAATGCTAAACAGCTGCAGCCTGAAAATAATCGTATACGTACCTGATAACAATGACGATATATTTTGCTTCTTCTGCAACAACTGCTGGCCATGCTCACTACATGCCTGAACTTGGAGACTCCTCCATTTGTGAACCTAATTCAACAGAAAGGAAGCTACATGTATGAAATGAGTGCTGACGTTTGCCGAAAAGGGTCGGCATCATGCATCCTTTTCAAGGAACTTATCAACAGATTGCTAAGGCTCCATTGGCAGCAGAATCATTCATTTATTTGGAGCATTGTTTTCTAGTGTCAAGATGACTAATGAACCAATGGTGCACCATGCTCTCAGCAATGAATTATCTAATCTAACTTGTTACCTGCTGAAGTCCTTGACCTTCCCCTCAAAATAGGTACATGTATTTTGAAGGAACAACTGACATTTTTAGTGTCCGAATGTCAGTGTCATACAGTCAAATGACAGATGCTTAAAACAAAAGTACAACTGCAGAGGCATCTAGTGGTTGATACATCTATGGGAAGCCAAATCAATAAAACTGCCCAATGGAAATAGACTTGCATGATAGTTTTACATCGCTCACTCACGACTGTTAGAACACAATAGGTCTTTTGACTGCTTGCTCTCCAGTCGCCTGTCAAATTCTCCGCGATTTGATTGGCTACTTGGACACGTATGACGACATACTAATTTGCATATGATTGGATCTTTAGTCAAATATTTACTGATTACAGGAATGAGTTAACAGAAGTAATTAAGCTGTCCACTTTGTTTCTGGTCAGCTGTAGTGAAAGTGGAGTCCTAAATCTATGTAACAGACAAGAGCAATTAGTGAGTTCTGAAACGTGTGAGGAATGATTGACAAGTTTGTTCAGACAACGCATATTTCGGCTTTGCCGAGGGTAGTTTCCCCGGTCTTCCAACAGTAAGACAAACCTTTTTTCGAATAACTCAACGTTGTTACACAGATCACTTCTTTATGATTGATATTAACCAGGTAGGCGAACAATACAGGCCGCAGGAAGTTCTAATAACTCATTCCCAGGTTGAAAATTTTTGGTAGTTTCCGCGTTGATGTACTATTTTTAGACCGGAAATCCCCGTTTGCTTGAAGCTGCCGATAGAGGACGCGGCGGTATGGATTCCAGTTCTAACAGTCGTGCACTTTGCTTACACTTAATGTTTACACACATTTGCCCTTCTGTGACTGAAGAGTTTAAATTGGCCAAATGGCAGCAGATTACCTATTTAAACAGGCAGATCCCTTAAGCAGCACCCCCATGTGGCATTTTTTTCAAATTCAATACCTGGAATATCAATAAACCTAAGCTTACATGTAAAAACCCTGTTTTGAGTGAACTTCAATATAGTGGTATATAAAGGGTTATTTTGTGTGTTAGTCCTCATGTTAGCTCTACAGACACCCAATATTTCAGGAAAAAACATCCAAATCCTGCAATTGGAGCAATTTTCATTAAGTTCTACCCATTTTGTCAGAAGAAAATAGAAAAGAAGTCAATGGATGCCCTAAAAACATCAAATTTTGGGTTATAGGGGGTTAAAATGAGGACATAAAAGGGCTAATCTGGCAACTTTTTCACATTTGTGTATTCCTTTATATGTCTCATGAATAAAAACCCGGACAATATGAGAAATGTCTTCAAAATTCTTACTCAGAACTGGCCCAATGCTATGCAAGATAAATTGTAGAAATTCCCAAAGTTTTGGCACAGAAGGGGTTAATAGATACCCTACAAACTTAAAATGAGTACAAACCAAAAAATCTATTGACAGACATCCATACCCTTAATTTAAAACATGTTTCATTTTGTTCCACCGGGTGGAGGGGTTCTTATGTAGAGCTCCATTTGAGGTCTTGCCACTGCACTAGTAGATGTAGGCCTACGGTATACACCATACACTTACTAGATCAATCACCTCATCTCACCTCTCACCATCTGATTAAAATCTTTCAACTGATCAATATAAACTTCGCCTCATTCGACCATCTTGTAAACATGCACATCCACAATTTCTCTACGTGTCTTTCCTTCTAATTTTGATTTTCTTGTGACCCAGTGTACCAGGTCATTGTTGGCGTCAATATCGAGAGAGTTGTCGCTTATCAGATTTTCCTGTTTTCCCACTTTTCTTCGCATGGAACCATCAACATGCACTCCTATTGGTATTTTATCAAAAATGGTCTGATCTGTGATGATCGGTTTCCGTGTAAAACATTTAATTCGCAAACCAACGAGTCTAACGGGGTCTAGTATGAAAACCATTATCGTCATCTGCATGTGCTCGATGTATCGCCAGCCCCCGTATTTTTCATTCTTTCTCATTCTGCAGGGCTGGCATTCTGATGCATATCCTTTACATCGACGATACACGTAAACATCAAGCCTGTGTTTCTTTATGTTGATTTTAGTGTATATAAAGTCACCACCCCCATGACCTCTCGTCGCAATAAGCCAAAACATAAGGGTTTGAGCCACATATATTATCGACCGGTTGTACAACTCAATATACCCTCGAATTGTTCTGTAGTGGTAGATGCTAAGGGTTGACCGGCCAGATTTTGTATCATAGCAATTGATAGACAACATATCGTCAAGAAAAAGAAATATTCTTGGAAATGATATCGTCTTAGATAAACGGATTCTGCAAGGTTCCTCAGGAGGAACTCGTATTTCAGCAGCTCGATTACCAGTTTTGTCGTCTATGAGTATAAACCGCCAAAATGTCTTTTTCACTATGCAGAACAAAAGAAAAAAATGGCCGAAGAACAAGTTTTGCCCTTGGAACAAACATGGCTGCCGAGACTTTTTGTCAAAGGTTATTTTCCTGTAGTTGCTTAGAATGGGTACAACTTTCCTATTTACGTATAGTGGGTAAACTCTCAATACAATAGAACGGCTTTTTAATGCGTACATCGTTGGTGTTACTATCACTTCCGATTTCTTTTGGTCGAATGACACAAAATAGAACTTTGTGTTTATTGGTCGTGAAAATCTGAGGACTTTCTTGAGAGAATACTGAAAACCCTGTTGCTGCGGGTGAAAGAACATGGGCAAGATTGATGTGACATGAGATCTGACGCATTAACCCCTTGGGGCCGGGATGAAGTTGAAAAATGTACATTTCGTACCATGAATTTGTGATGTCTCTACAAATATGCGCCTAGCTCCCACAATTTTCAACCAAAACTGGTGACAAGGCACTCATTCTGGAGAGAGGCAACTAAATGGGCCACGACCTCATGCAGGTCTGCTTGTTCTAAAATGTGTGTGAGAGAAACAGATCGGAGCCGAAGATGCAAGTTGTGAGGAAATGGTCGCATTCTGCCTACGTTTTCGTCAGGTTGTCGATCTTTAAACGTCCATATCTCGATAACCGTTGCTCCTACGCTTCTGAAAATTGGTCAGAATTTTCTACTCTTTCTTTTGGCGCTAGTCGCGTCGTCGTAGCTGCTTCCGTTACGGAGATATGGCCATTTTGTCACAACGAGTCAGATTTGCACTTTGGAGCCTGTCAATCTAGGCCCCAGGACAAACGTGATTTACCGAGGTTTCTTCAAACAGAGCAAAATCGCGTATTCGGGGGGGGGGTAGTCTCGCATTAAAAAATATGCAAAGAGATCATCAATCGGTCCACTGGTTACGATTCTACGTCAGTTTGAATGCACAAGGGTGTATGGTACAGGCCAAAGCCGCATATATCGTCATCCGGCCCCAAGGGGTTAAATCACGTGGGTAAATCAACTTTCTCATTGATTCGGATATGTTGTTGCTAATATCGTTTTCAGGTGAATATACAAAGAAAGAGAAAGCACAAAAATTGACACACAAAATGATGGTAAACAGGAAGTCAATTTCCAGAATCGTAGCAAATTTTCGACCCCAACCGGGGACTTCCTCAGGCTGGCACTTGAAAGTGCCAGCCTGAAGAAAACACCGGTTGGGGTCGAAAATTTGCTACGATGCTGGAAATTGACTTCATGTTTATCATCAGATGAATATACAGCATCTTATAAGCTCACATTCATACAAGGATACCGTATAATATTCTGAGGGCCCTACTCAATTGTCTGAAGGTCAGCATCAAATAGCCATGCTTTGACGAACCTTTGTCCCATTCACACTGGTCACCTGACACCATTATCGGCTGTAGGGTAACATGAACAAATCAGTAACTTTGTGTTTAGGCGGTCACCAAACCTCCGTCTATAGGCCTACATCATCGAAGTTGAAGTTATGTCCTCTCATTTGTCTAATCATATGGCATTTTACCCATCTTTCACGCATGACCCATCCTTCGAAGTTCAGATTTCCGTAGGTATCCTCATCGTTTTTCCCTTCTGATATAAAAACCGAAGTCGTTCTCCAGAAATTTTGCAAATTTTCGGCCCCAACCGGGATCTTCTTCAGGCTGGCACTTCCATGTAATATTTGAGTTGTATCAAGATTTCTAGCACATTTTCCTCGCAAGTATGCAAAATGCAAAGGAAATGGACCATGAACCCCTTCCAGATCAGGGCAGGAGCACAGGCTACCTCCGTTCGCACTTTTGCCAAAATATTTTCAAGCTGTATATTGTTTTAACAAAATATTGCTGAAATGTGTGCAAGAAAATTAGAAGCAGGTCATCGCTGCACTCTTTGGGAAAAGGATTTTCACCATTTCTAGCGCTCGTATCTAGGACACTTTACCTTTTCAAACATGATCCATCCTACGAGCGTCAACACTTCATCTTCTTCCACACATCTTCTTCTTTTCTGGCTCAGTTGACAAACACCATTTAGCAAAAACGCATTCCACACAACACAGTTTTTCTTTGAAAAGCAACTGAAGGCGCATTCTATCAGAGAATGGCCTGTGTAAACCGTCCCCAAGTTTGGTTTTATAAGGTATTTGTTCTTAATATCAGTGTGCTTGTAGGTCACGTCACTTTTAGTTATACTGGGCATCTTCGACTGAGTAGCTTGCTGTGCAGTCACCGTCTGTGTCCATTATTCTTAGATAAGAAAGGAAAATATCATCACATTTATAACATCACGATAAAATGGATCCTTCTGTAGAAATCGTTCCATGATCTGATGAGGGTATTTAAAATGGCTACAGCTCCTTTAGTGCATTGATTTGCTTTCAGTCGAGAAGAGGTCTTTCCTGAAGTAGCACATTATCAGGAAAGGTCTCGATTGAACCTTTCCATCGAATATGATGGTTCAGTATCATGAGAACTATTTCCCTACGATGAGCCTTCAGAAGCTAGGATTGAATGATGCGGTTCGACTGTAAGTTTGTCGATATGTTATCGGCATTAAATGTTGTATTCAAACAAAAGTGTCCAGCATTTGAACAACATGTGTCAGAAGAATGAAAAGTGGGCGAGTGGATAGGTATTGACCGCTGTCAGGACAATTGATTTTTGATGAATAAATACCATGAATACATGAGATGCCTTTGAGGTATTGGCAACTGATACGATAAGACAGTTGGAATGCCATTCTTTACCTTCCTGTTACATTAAGAAAATGGCGCCCGCACTGACCGAGGCCGCCGAGGTCAACAATGTTTTTTCGAGGGGTGACATTTCGGTCTGTCCCCCGACATGGCATTCGATTGGTCGTGCCAATAATCATAGGGAAAGCCGTTAGAATTCGCTTCTTAGCTGTATTAGCTGTATTAGAACAGGAGTTATAAAGGAATGAAATGGTCCATGGACCATGTGCTCACTGCACTGTAAAAAATGGAATAGTCCCCGCGGGTAAATTTTACCAATGCCATAGGCAATTTCGATTTTACCACAGAAAAGGGTAATATTTCCTCAAAAGCGCAGGTCAATATTACCTATCCGTGGGTATTCTCAGGCACCTTCCTTACTATAGGGGGTAACCTGGAACCGTGGGTAAAACTGGGGACAAGCTTACTACCAATTTACCTACGGGAATATAGGTAGTAAGCTTGTCCCCAGTTTTACCCACTGTTCCAGGTAAACATTACCTGCAATAATAAGGAAGGCGCCTGAGAATACCCACGGATAGGTAATATTGACCGGCGCTTTTGAGCAAATATTACCCATTGGTAAAATTTACCTGCGGGGACTATTCCATTTTTTACAGTGTGGGTAGGACATAACAGTCTAATGACAGAGGGATGAGCAATCTGGGTCAAGTCATTCCCGAGTAGGACTTTGATGATTTGGGGGGCCACCTGGCGGCCATATTGGATGTCCGATCGGGCCGGAACTTCACATGCACATAAAGGTCATCGGCAGGGGGCCACATAGCACATTGGTGCGCTTTGGGCCACGTCGTTCCTGAGTTACAGCACTTTGACGATTTTCGGTTTACGCCACCTGGCGGCCATATTGGATGTCCGATTGGGCCAGAACTTCACATGCACATAAAGGTCATCTGCAGAGGGCCACATAGCACATTGGAGCGCTTTGGGTCAAGTTGTCCCTGAGTTACAGCACTTTGATGATTTTCGGGTTACGCCACCTGGCGGCCATATTGGATGTCCGATCAGGCCGAATCTTCACATGCACATAAAGGTCATCTGCAGGGGGCCACATAGCAAATTGGAGCACTTTGAGTTAAGACATTCCTGAGTTGCAGCACTTTGATGATTTTTGGGTTACGCCACCTGGTGGCCATGTTGGAAGTCAAATCAGGCCGAAATTCGACATGCATGTAAAGGTCATCTAGAGAGACGTAAATATCAAATTTGAGCACTCTACGTCAAATCGTTCCTGAGTAATAGCAGTTACTTGATTTTCAGGTTACGCCACCTGGCGGCCATATTGGATGTCCAATCGGGCCGGAACTTGGTCTTTTTAAAGGTACCCCTCCAATGCATGTTTATGCAAGTCGCTTGGTGAAATAATGACAAACTGTGGCAGGTTCGTCACTTTTGTCGAACTTTGACCTCTGTGACCTTGAAAAGTACGTCACATCAAAAACCCGTTACATATGTTATGTATCCTTATTAGATACACCTATGATAAAAATTTGGAGAAGATCTAGTCATTAGTTCAGGAGTTATTGCACTTTTTGTGTTTTCGGTTTCCGCCACCTGGTGGCCAAGCTAAGAGTCGAATCGGACCGAAACTTGGTGTCATGGGTCATCTGACCTAGGGGTATATATGTACCAAGTTTCAGATCAATAGCTCTGGCGGTTACGAAACGTGCCCTGCTAACCGAACACGACGAAGGCGACGGACGACGGACGCTGCACCATCGTAATATTTCTTTATTTATTGAAATATTACAGTGGACGCCGCACCCGAAGGTAATAGAGAAGTTTGGGTTTCCCGTCCGAGAAAATCTCCGCCGAGAAACAATGAAAAACTTGCGTATGACGTCATCACCTTTGACGTTGTTTTTGACGTTCTCGGAGAGGAAGACGCCGTTTTCCGTCTCGTTCCCGTCGATCGTTCCGAGAAAATTTTTGTGATACAAAAAAGAGAGAGATAAAGACATGTTTAACACGTTGAAGGTAAATTTAATCCGTTCTAACTCTTAAGAAGAGGTTTCTGACGCACCTTGGCGTCTAAAAAAGCGCAAAAGTGATGCATTTCATGAGAAATCACGATGCTAGCACACGTGCAGCACAGGCCTAGCCTATCCTCACAATGATCCTACATGTCCTACATGTAGGCCTGCACTTGGCCTAACCATCCATGCTAACGACGTACATAGGCCTACATGCATAGCCTACCCTAGGCCTAATACATTGACGTAGGCCTTGGCCTAGGCTAGGGTAGGCCTAGACATAGGCTACATATGTAGGCTAGCCTGGTGCAGAATGCATTGTGAAGATTGTGAAAGTCTACCGGTAGGCCTAGGCCCTAGGGCCTACTAGGATAGCATCGATGGGATAGGCAATAGGAGGCCCTGCCTAAAGGCTAGGCCTAGGCCTGTCTGTCGTGCATAGGCCCACCGCCATTTCCATTACCGGTAGCCCTAGGCTAAGTCGCCTAGCCCTCATGGCCCTAGGCTGCCCTAGGCATGCTAGGCCTAGCATGCTATTGCTAGGCCTAGATTGAGGCCGTAGCCTATGTCTACATGGTTTAGGCATAGGCCTACAATACATCAGAGAGGTGGGTCTACAGAAAAAAAATCAGATGTAGCCTAGGCCTAGTTTTGATACAAGATAGATGTGGGCCTAAAAATAGGGCCTAGGGTATAGGGGCTTATCCTTTACAAAAATGTGACACGTGTAGCTAATGGGCGACGAAATTCACCCCTGCTAGGCAATACTTTGTCATGTTTGTGTGGGCCTAGGCCTACTTCTACATACATTTTTTCTGGAGTAAAATTCGCCCCATTAACACGTGGGAATGTCATTTTAAGCCTAACCTACACGTGTCACACTTTTGTATATTAACTAGGCTCGGGGTAATTTTGCTAGCCTGCACTTTTCGCTAGGCATTTTACTCAAATGATAATATTAATTATTATTTCTCTATTTGCAGGATCTGGGTATAGTGGATGAAGAGCCAATGGATAGCAACATGAAAAATAGCAGTAGAACTAAACAGTTTATAGGCTACATTTGGCCGCTGCATTCACACGGGAAAAGTATGCCAAGACGGCTGTTGTCAGAACAACAATGTATTATGGGAGCTGAATTCCTCAATGCACTTTATGGGAGCTGAATTCCTCAATGCACTTTTATTTCCTAATCCTATTTTTTTCTCCAGTGCCAAGAAAAGTTTACGGTATAACCCGTCTGCAGACATTGCCCTACTCAAGGAGATATTATCCCAAAATNGTATGGGAAGGATTGATCTCTCAATGCTGTTGATTTAGCATGGATTCTTGTTCGGGTCCAATTTTAGGCACCTTTACAAGAGCAGACTGCATCCAATGGCACTAGACACTCGTTTTGAAAATGGAAATGATCAGGGTCGGATCCAGGGGCATACGCCCCCTATTTTTGGCAGAGCAATGATTATTTTTAGCAAGAAAAATTTAATCAAATAAAAATTCGAGTATTTTGCTCTCAGATGCCAGGAAATTGCATCTAAAAGCACTTAAATTGTCAAATTTTTCTGGGGCAGAGCCTCCAGGCCCCCTTTGGGCTTGGCGCTTTTGGTGCTCACCACCTCTGCCGAGCTACGCCACCTCTTTCCATCAATCCTGGATCCTGCCCTGATAACCTACATGTACTTTGCCTACCACTGACTGGCCGGAGAAAAAGTCCTTCACTTTTATAACTTCCCAGTCAGGTTACTGGTGGGTGTAAAGGTTACTGTGCATTTGAAAGGCCTGGAAATAGTAGCTTTGAAAGACGAGGCAGAAGTTGTGAAGAAAGACAAGAACAAGCCATCAACAGATGCCTTGGTTGAGGGTGGTATGGTCATACGTAAAAGAGCCGTGGAGACGCTGTGCGAGGGAGGTGTGAAAGGTGAGGTTTAATATTACAGAAGCGACCGGGGACCATATTCCTCCTTGCTTTTGAAAATGATGGAATTTATCGTAACTACAGGAATGGTTATCTTTCAAAAGGGGCTGTTCACTTTCGGAACCATTTTCCCAACTAATTTTTCATCATGTTGCAGTTGTTAGATTTTCATGATAACCTCAGGTATAATATTTTATAATGTGAACTACATAACCATGAAAGAAAAATGTGACATCATTAATTAGGAAAACAAAGAGCTTTTGCAAAATGTCCGAAATCAGCATGAAAACACTGAAATTATTCCCCAATGTTTGTTGTACTGGGAGAGTAATGGTATTATTTATCATTCATCGTAAAATCATTACTAACCATATTGGTTTTGCTGAAATATTTGCATAAAATGTGTGATTTTCTTCATTTCTGGACCCCTATTTAAGTGGGGGGCAGAACAGAATAGCACATCTAGGCCTGTCAGATTTGAATGGAATGCTGTGGTAAAGATTATGGTCAATATCAGTTACAACATGCATAATCAACCATGACATGTGGGTAGGCCTAAGTGATCAGTGGGACGTCAAATTCAAGTATTCCCTTTTATGACCTACGCAACACCAACAAACCACTGATCACTGATATTGACCATAATCTTTACCACAGCATTCCATTCAAATCTGACAGGCCTAGATGTGCTGTTCTGTTCTTCCCCCACTTAAATAGGGGTACAGAAATGAAGAAAAGCACACATTTTATGCAAATATTTCAGCAAAACCAATATGTTCAGTAATGATTTTTTGATGAATGATAAATAATACCAATACTCTCCCAGTACAACAAATATTAGGGAATAATTTCAGTGTTTTCATGCTGATTTCGGACTTTTTGCAAATGCTCTTTGTTTTCCTACATGTCCTAATTAATGAAACTGATTTCACATTTTTCTTTCATGATTATGTAGTTCACATTATCAAATATCAAATATTATACCTGAAGTTATCATGAAAATCCAACAACTGCAACATAATGAAAAGTTAGTTGGGAAAATGGTTCCGAAAGTGAACAGTCCCTTTATGTACGAAAACAAATTTGGTGCTTCAACGTTTGCTGCTTGCCTCAAGGATTTCGAGGCCGTGTTGCTCAATCTGCGTTAGTGCCCACGCTGCCTCAAATATATCGCCCTTATACTTACATTTTGGTGCAAAATACATGAAATATCGTTCATCACTATCAGTATTTCTCTAACATAGCCCTGAGTTTCACGGTATCTTTTAAGAACGTCCACAAAAAAATGGATCTCGTCTCGAGATAATAGGGACTTTCGGCACCGCCACTACGTATGACGTATCCGT
>NMRB01000879.1:29988-58980 GCA_002633025.1 Notospermus geniculatus
TCTGGATCCACGCCTGGTTCAACACCTGAAGATGATCAAACCTAGGATTTTTTCCTCTCTTCCATGCAGCTTACATTTTAACTCTTTCAGCACTAGGCGATTTTTCCGCCGCGACTCCCAGATCTTGGGCGATTTTTTTGAGAAAAAAATACTTCGGGAATCAAAAAAAAAAAACCTACTCTGGCAATCTTATATATACATTGTAGAAAATTGGGTTTAGGGCTGGATGGATATACTCGTTCATAGGATTTGAAATGATTTTGGCGAACGGATATATCCGTCCGTAGGGCTGAAAGAGTTTTAAGGTAAAAATCATAATCCAACAAATGAATCCAACTCACCTCGACGCGAGTCCATGTCATAAAATATTTCAGTTCGAATAATATCGTAGATAGAGGGGTAGCATAATGGTAAATGGAACAGCTTGTATTATACCTAAGCTGTTCCATCTCCATTATGCTACCACTACTATATTGCGATATTTTTAGAACTTACAAATTTTTTATGACCTGGACTCGCGTCGAGGTAAGTTGCGTCGGGGTAAGTTGGATTCTCACGTATAAGTACACTCATGGTCATAAGTTTATGGACACCAGTTTTTTGCATTTTCTCAACAACGGTGTAGTGAAAGAAAGCCGAATTTCCATCAAGTATGGAGAATTTCGTTGGCTATAGAATGGTGACAATTTCGTTATCAAGGCTGTTTACATAATCAAGATATTCCATAATTTTGAGAGACATCTTTTTTCGACTTTTTCATTTTTTGAATTTTCGATTCTGTTTTAGGTCTATATCGTGCAACAGTCAAACCTAAGACAATAGAGAGTTTCTGCTATCCCGTTTCCGAGATCGAGATCGGGATAGCGCTGACGTCGTTGCCCGTTCTCGATCTCGACGACGTGACCCATGCGCTCTCTGATTCTGCTATCCCGGACCCCTACGTCATGACGTCGCGCATTGCAAGTCGCCTCCCTCATTCAAACAGCAAAACTGACATCCCAAATTCTCATCAAAATACAGGCAGATTACCATGGAATATATTACTGTTTATAATTTGTACAGGATCTACATATACTGAATTCTATGTCTGGCAGCATCATTCTCAAGTTTGAAGAGGTTAAGGAAATGAAATTGAAATAAACTCTATGTCGTTTGACATTTACGAGATACAGCCGATTTATCTCGGAACGCGACAACGGGATCGACGAAGTTTACGCAAACAACGATGACGTCACGTCATTTTTTGATGACGCGACGCTGCGCTATCCCGATCTCGGATACGGGATAGCAGAAACTCTATAATCTGTGAAAAAAACGTTTTGAAAACCAGATGATATCTCAAAATACCAAAATTTCGATCTGGTATTTTCACATTTTTCCTCATTTTTCATTCTCATATGTTAGGATTCACTGTTGTAAGGCATCTTGCAGAAAAGAAATTATTTTTCACTGCTTGAGGAAGTGGGATTTCCCTTTTGCAAAACCAGTATTAGATTTGAATTGGTGATATTTTACTTAAATCATGGAGAAACAGGGGGAAATTTCAGAAATCACTGTGTCATTGTGAATTGAACACGATTCCGCTTCAAAATCATGAAAAATCCAAAAATCCCGAAATGAGATTTTTAAAAAGTTTCTTCAAAGAATTTCTTTGGTTTGACTACTGCATGATATAGGACTAAAAAAGAAACAAAACGTCATAAAATGAAAAAGTCGGAAAAAGATGCCTCTCCAAATTATGTAATAACTTGATTATGTAACAAGCCTTGATAAACAAAATTATCACCATTCCATAGCCAACGAAATTCTCCATACTTGGTGAAAATTTGGTTGTTCTTCACCGCACTGTTGTTGAGAAAAAATGTAAAAAAACTGGTGTCCATAAACTTATGGCCATGAGTGTACATGGAAAATAGGAAAACTGCTCTCATGTCAAATCTATGGTGTCTTTTGTTTGCAAATGCAAGTTCTGTATAGAAAGTTCAAGGGCATCTTCACAAATTAATGCCATGCCTCTGGTCACTTTGCCCTTAGTTCGACTACACACCTTTGATTGAGGGAGGGGGAGTGGTTGAAATGCTTGCTAGCCCCCCCCCCCCCCAAAGGTGTTGGTCAACGAATTGGCAGAAACCGTGCTTAGTCAGGCACGAGCCGATTGGTGCCTGTCATAATGTCAGGAATGTTTTTTGTGTTATAACCCATTGCATGTCCGGCAGTAAACCCAAGGTTACAGGCACTAAGCAAACTCCGTCCGGGACTTTGTCCGGTACCAATAAAAACTTTAGGGACTTTTCGCAAAGCCCCCGAAACGCCAACGCGAACGTCTATCCTTTTGTTCGGCACTCTCTTCTTGTCATCGAACAATAAGAAAATGGCGCCCGAGGTCAACAATGTTTTTTCGAGGGGTGACATTTCGGTCTGTCCCCCGACATGGAAGGGTGCCGGAGCGGGAGACATTGCATCTTAGCGGGAGACATTGAAAAATGTCCACCGCTCACGTGACGCGTCTCGGCCAATCATATTCACGGGTTCTTTCTCGTTGGGTTTTGGCGTTCGCGTTGGTGTTTCGGGGGTTTTGCGAAAACTCCCTATTATGTTAAGGCTTGTGCTCAATCAGTGCAAGATATTTTAATGGATGACTATTTCTCTATTCACAGAATTTTATGGGTATGCCTATCTGCCTCAGTATCTCCAGCTCCTTTTCATTGAGAACAACACCAGGAGGGACAATTAGTTCCCTCGGTGGTTCTACCACAATGTCTGGTTCTTCAATACTACGGAGGCAGACAGGATTTGGACAGAAACGGAAAACTGTTTCTGCAAGAAAACCTGTTTTTTTCATTCGTTGCATTCCTTTGACCTTAAGGTCGATATCTCCAGGAACGAAATCTTTTTTGCAGCCACGACACTTGGGTCTTCTGCCAGGCTGTCTGGGAAGCCTTTCTCAAGTCCAGACATTGAGATCTATAAAATCAGGGGCCTTTGGTGATCGCTTCTGTTTAGGTTTGCTTGCACTCCCGGGAGGACTCACTGCTGAGGCACCACGTTGTGAAGGTACACTCGCAGTAGGATGGCTCACTGTTGGAGCACTACCATGACTACCTTGAGGAGGTATTCCTGATTGGCTACTCCCCATGGCAGTTGAATGATGACCACTGCTTTTCTTTGACAAGCTTTGCTTTTTGGGGGTGCCCTTCGCTCCTATCCCTGGTGCTGGGTCTGCACTTGTCTTGCCTGGTGGAGTGCGTGGCGTGTTGGATTTGGTTTCGCTGGTGTTGGATATGGACACATTTCCCATTTGCATTACCACATCCGCTATGTTCAAGTCTTTGTTGAACATTTTCCCACCTTCATCTGGCTGATATAGGTTGTCTTGCGGGACTGGATTGGAGTCAGAAGTCTTAGTGGAGGTGTTCCCGGCATCATCGGAAAGATACTAGAGGAAGTTACAAACAGTCCTAAATTCTCTTTATCATTGAGCCAAACATACTGCTAATAAATGGTGCTAATTATAAGACAAGACAACCTCAGAAAGATTTCAAAACCTGCTAATAATGTGAACATTTTCGTCATCAAGTTCCTCTTCATTTGGTGGGTGAGTGGGATCTGCAAATGTGCTGTTGCTTGTTAATTTTCAGTGCCCAGCAGATCATTGTTAAAATCACCGACCAAATGTGCTGCGTTCAGTGGACAAGAACACTTATTATAAAAGATCATAATCCATTAGCCAGTCCCTGTATATATCACTCACTTAAAAAGCAATAACAAAAAAGGTGTGGTCCAGTTGTCCCTTGGGATACACAAAACTGCATTTTTTTTTAATTCTTCATCAAATCCAAGAGAAAGCCTTTAAAGTTAATTAAACTTATTGCAAAAGTACAACCAATTCATCCAAGACCAGGCCATCAAGGCCTAGGGAAAATAGGCAATGACTCACTTTTTATACAATCTGGAATGATGCTGTGCTTCAGATCTTCATTCATTTGGTGGATTTTTGCTGAATCTGAAATGAAAATCCACAGGGTTCACATTGAAAGAAATTACCAGTATTGCCCATAGATCGAATACTTTTGGCACACTCTGAGTGGAAACCTCTGGGCCGTAGCACGGGTCGGACTTCAATCACACTTTCATTAAAGTCTGACTTAAGTTATACACTTAGGCTAAAGTCCGACCTGTGCATACGGTCCTCTGTCACGCGGGCCGTTCGGTCAACTATAAGTAGAGTCATAAATTTGCCTAGTAGGCCTACATGAATGTATAGTACATGTAAATGACTCCCAATTGAAGTCTGTTTTAATGAGATTTATTGGAAATGGGCTGTGAATAGACGGAATTATACTTTCTAAAATGGCCAGCGGAACATTCGTAATATTAATTTGATTTCACTTTAAAGATAATGTATCACGACTTCATTGTTTACATTCATTGTTTGTAAACATGGATGTTTACATTATGTTATTTTCGACTTTTGGAACATGCCAAGCCATCAAATTCAATGCTTTCGGGATCAAAGGAATTTCTAGAGGGGCATGCCACCAACGAATAACTCATAAGACAAAGAAAGACTGGACATAAACAAACAAAATGTAAACAAACAATGATTTTCGTGGTCCGCGAAAATATCCGTGATACATTATCTTTAATGTATTTATTTGCTTAAAGTTAAGTACCCACCAAAATTGCATTCATCAACGCCGAACAACACACAAAGGACCGACTCGTTACCGGAGCGGCTTAGCGCCTCCACGAACTTGTCAGGCCAGTTCACATCTCGTCGAGGTAGACACCTTTGTAACTCATAATAAGCTGAAGATAAGTAATGATATCTGATGTTTTATATAGAGTATCGTCCCGAGCAGGGCCTACCGGTGCAATCAAATGTGATGCCCGCCTGTCGTCTAGTTGTGTTTGTCACGGAATCGGGGGTCTTCGTCTTAGCATCAAATTCTTTTAAATATCGATTACACCAAACATTGAGGAAATTCTTTGGTTACTCTCTATATACGTTTATTATAGAAACATAACGTTTCAACCAGTGTACCCTGGCCGTGTCCTTGAACCCTGGCCTTGTACACAGGACTACGGCCAGGGTACACTGGTTGACGTTGTGTTTCTATAATAAACGTAGATACAGTAGGCTAACCAAAGAATTTCCTCAATGTTAGTTCCACCTATCTGAAATGTCACTCAAAGAACTTTAAGCTCGATCTATAGAGGTTCTTCACGTGACGTCACAGCTCCAAGTATCCGCCATATTGGCGGTCAAATGACGCAACGTCACAGCATCAACACAGTGTTTTTGACGTGGTTTGTACGTTGTCGGAATTCATCGGACCTCGTCGGCATTCATCGGACCTCTTCTACACTGTTCTACAGCAAGCCGTATGGACGATTCGCTTTGTTTTCAACACGGTTTTCACACCAGACCAACTACTTATGCTCAGAAACTGTGAGAGGTAAACTGATTTGTTGAGTTGTATGCTCTCAGTGGTCTGTACGGGCCACTGAATGTTCGAACTGAGAACAAGATGGCGACCTCCATGGCTTCATTTTGACGGCCAGTATGGCGGCCGTGTGACGTCAGTGAAGAACCTCATAGTCATTGGGTTTTCCCTAAAAACAAGCGCATTCCAAGCGACCCACTGGTGTGAAAGTGAATGAATCATAATGAATAGTAATAGACTCTATCACTCCAATAGAGCGCAGCACCTGACGGGTCGCTAGCTAGGCCTACAGCGTCACGACGTCCCGTCCCACATTCTGAACGCGGTGACGTCACTCGAAAAACCTCCACTTGTTTCAGCGATCATGACGTCGTCTCACGTCAAGATGTCATGGAATGAGTACGGGACGTCGTGACGCTGTAGTACCCGTCAGGTGCTGCGCTCTTTTGGAGTGATATAGTCTATTGTTTCTATACTCTGTTCGCCAATTTTAGGCCGGGTTAGCGCTGAAATAGATTTTATTGTTGTCAGTCAATTATAGCCCTTGGCATTCTAATGGTCCGCTGATTTGCCCACATAATATTTGGAAACGCACTATAGTGAACGTGTGTTGCAAATAGTAAACAAACCCACGTGAAGAATAAAGTTTCAATCTTTCGAGCAGTTTTTCTCCCTCTTTTTTTCAAACTTTGAAAATGGAAATGTGTTGTTCACCAAATGGAGCTTGTTCGTATAACAGCCGATTCTGGGTTGTGAAAGTAGATGTCCGCGAAATTCACGAAACAAAGAAAATTATGTGGAGTAAAAGCTAAACTTTGTTAATTATAAGCATAATTAACAATTTTTTTTAAAATCTTCGTTTATACCGACATGCGCTAGGTATGGCTGCGTCTTTTTCAACAGAGTTTGCTTCGATGCGACACAGCATGTCGACGTAAAATTGCTCAAGGAAATTTTTTCGGCCTTTCCAACAAAGTTATTTTTCTGGGCAATCCGGAAATAGGATCCAGTTATTTAGCGTGAAAGTTCACTTGGATACTTCATACGTAACGTACCGTACGTCAGAAATGTTTTTGTAATCATTGTTATCAATGAATTATCACGTGTTTAAGTTGGGCAGTTCGGCGCCACGCAGTGGCTATAGATCGACCTTAATCGATTACACCGGTGTAACATCTACCAATATTCCCGTTTTCAGCGTTTCCCTCTTTGTATTGGGAACGCGGTGACAATAGACCGCTAGAGAGTCCCTGACTGTAAACAGGGCAGTAGGCCTATACCAATGATACAATGAGGGGGACATTCACATACAGGAACGCTAATCGAGCGATCCCGAATTGAATCATGGAGTGAAAATATCTGTAGACCGTCACTCTTAATTGACTCCATCTACAAACACTCGCATTCCTGAGAATATCACAGCCAGCCTTTCCCTGATTGGCTCTGGATGATACTCACCGTCACGTGTTCCCCCGTGTCTCAAAACCCTTTCTTTATCTTCATCACCAATGACACCGCTTTGCACCAAATCGTTTAATAAAACGCTGTTTATAACGATATTCCTTGCAATGTCATCTTCAAAAACGCGGAGGATGTGCTTAAATGGACGATGGGTTTCGACCTTTTCGCCCTGAAGCAACTTCTTGAGTGGTTCGTATCCTACAAGGAACGTAAATGATGCTGTATAGGGACCTTCCTTCAAATGACATTACTGAGTTTCCACAACGGTCGTTGCGCATACGATAACGGATGGCGAAGATTTCATCCGTAGGCCTACTACAACTGTTGTCTAACCGGACCGTAATTCTGACTGCCGTCTAAATATTACAGAAAAAATTGGACATTTAAATTTTGGGTGAATGAATATGACCCACTAATCAGACTGGGCCGTCACGCGGTACCGGGGTTGATACGTGCACGTGACTTTGTCGCGCCAAACCGCGAAATGACTGTACAAAATACAATATTTGTTTTGGCAGAAAACGCCTACAATCCTGCGTGGAGGGGACGGAAACTTCTCACCGTTAACTTATACAATTTTTGTCAATAAACAAGCAAGAATTCACTGTGTCAAACTCACGTTTAAAGATTTAACAGGCAATTTTAGACCGAAATTTACCTCGACAGCGATAATGGCGGCAAGCCTACCATGCCTATACCTGCATTATATGCCATTTTCGGCGCCACAAACGACTGCAGAGCTTGAAATTCAGTTCAGGTATGTAGATAAGATGATAGAGATTGCATTTGGACAGGTCATTTCAAAATGACGCTTTTTTTAAACGACTGACGCTTTTTTTGAAATCAGACGTGCTAAGTCTCTTATCTTCGGGTGGCCTCGGTTAGCCGCGATTGTTGTTGTAATCTCCACAAGTAAACCATTGTAAACGTTGACTTCAACTGCCCCGTGATATCACGCTGCAGCGCGACCACGATTCCCACTATGCGCCACATTCGATCCACTTCCTCTTTTCACCACGGAAGTCACGGTAAAGCGTTAATCACGGTTATTTTGACACTCGGCGTAGAGGGAGCCCCCTAGCGGCAGCAATAAGAACTACAACAAAATCACAAATTGTACGTAGTATATCGGGTCCTTACCGCGTGACGGCCCAGTCTGCTAATCCCAATAAACTAATGCTGCACAAGTAGGTCAGTACCAGACTGGGCCGTCACGCGGTACCGTGATTCACGCTTTACCATGTTTACCGTGAAATCCGTGGTGAAAAGAGGAAGTGGATCGAATGTGGTGCAACCGCACAACTGCTCGCTGAGCATGGTGGGAATCGTGGTCGCGCTGCAGCGTGATATCAAGTGGCAGTTAAAGTCAACGTTTACAATGGTTTACTTGTGGAGATTACAACAAACGCGGCTACCGAGACACCCAAAGATAAGAGACTTAGCACGTCTGATTTCAAAAAAGCGTCATTGACAATTGTTTAAAAAAGGCGTCATTTTGAAATGACCTGTCCAAATGCAATCTCTATCATCTTATCTACATACCTGAACTGAATTTCAAGCTCTGCAGGCGTTTGTGGCGCCGAAAATGGCATATAATGCAGGTAGGCATGGCAGGCCTGCCATTAGGTAAATTTCGGTCTAAACTTGCCTGTAAAATCTTTAAACGTGAGTACGACAGAGTGAATTCTTGCTTGTTTATTGACGAAAATTGTATAAGTTTACGGTGAGAAGTTTCCGTCCCCTCGACGCAGGATTTATAGGTGTTTTCTGTCAAAACGAATATTCGGTCATTTCGCGGTTTGGCGCGACAGAGTCCGGTACTGCGTGACGGCCCAGTCTGAGTACGCCTACCTACTGCATGTACTTGGAAGGGAGTAAGAAATGAAAGTGAAAATGAGAAGTGGCAAATTTTGGACTTTTGCGCGAATGTTTCAATTTCTCAAATTGGGATGAATTTTTTTCTCCCATTTTGAGAAATCGCCCCGAAAAATCAGACAAAATATGATGTCATTTTAAGAAAATTTCTCAAAATGGGAAAATAGTAGGGGCCATATCCCAATTTGAGAAATTGAAAAATTTGCGCAAAAGTGTGAAATTTCACACTTCTTATATTCCACTTCAGGAGGAAATAATCTTTTATTTCTTACTCCTTATTATCAGTTTTTTTCTCTCACCTGCTCGTTGCAAAGCATCCAGGAACTGCGTGAATTCCACAGAAGTAAATTTGCCGGGAGTAGGGCTACCCTTCTCGTGCAGCAGATAGGACAAGAATTTCCCGACTTTCTCGCACCGTGTCCGTTCTGGATGTTGTATTTCTTCGATCCAACCTAAACAAGAGAAGGACATCGGAGCGATGTCAATGGTTTCCGATGAGAAGTTGACTACTCTACAGCTAGTTATCTGTGACCTTGACCTCTGACCTTGAGAAGCATTGCGTAACTGGAACAGGGATCCTTGATTAAACTAATAGGGGATGGTTAATGCAGGCTTCTGATTAGTTTTCCCCCTGAAATTCTGAGTAGATTTGCATTTTAGAACTGTCTGACCACGACCTTGACCTCTGACTTTAAAGGTCATTGCGTAATCCGAAAGGTCGTCCTTGTTTACCTATAGGTGTATAGGTGAAGGTTTTAGGATTCTACCATCACTAGGTTCTGGCAATGTTATGTGTGACAGGTGACTGTGACCTTGACCTCTGACCTTGAGAATTATTGCGTAAGTGGAACAGGCATCGTTGATTAAACTTATAGGAGATGGTTAATTCGGGCTTTTAATTAGTTTTCTCCTGAAATTCTGAGCAGATTTGCACTTTAGAACTGTTTGACCTTGACCTTGACCTCTGACCTTCAAGGTCATTGCGTAATCTGAAAGCTCATCCTTGATAACGGTGAAGGTTTTAGGTTTCTACCATCACCAGGTTCTCACTTATGTCATGTTATCAAATTTAAATATGAAATCTCACCACGATATCAGCAAATATCATGCGACCGAGCATGTGCAAACTGAAAATTTCAGTTGCAATAACATCCGTGGATGAGCAATGATGTTGTGATACCAGTTTCAAGTCGCTTACTGTGGCAGACCTCCCGATATGTCAAAATATCAAATTTGATATATCAATATCATTATGGTTTCCGATCTCAAGATCGGAAACCATATTGTNACCTCAGGACCAGCACAGTGCAACAGTAAGGCCCGTTTTTGGGCCGCATTAACCACACCCTTAGCGTCCAAATAGAACTCGAAGCCACGCCGACATTTTGCCCAGCGTGGGCCCAAAGACGCTGACTGCCCCGACACATCGAAGCGCTCTACCGGCGCTACATCAACAGTTACCATCGCCGCCATGTCACTGCTTGAACACGACCAAGTCCATTAACTCGTCGCCACTGTAATAACTGATCAGCTTTATTTTGTCACACGGCCTTACATACATTGGCATGCCGCCATTAGCATTTTCCCGGGCTGTCCCCATATACCAAAATAGAAACGAGGTCAATGGTCTCACTCCCCAGTTACCACATACATCACTCACTGGTCTCATTCACCAATTACTACACAAACCACGTCGAAAACGCTGTGTTGATGATGTGACGTTGCGTCATTTGACGGCCAATATGGCGCATATTTTGTAGTAGATATTTGGAGCTGTGACGTCTCGTGGGAAACCTGTATTAGCGGTTTTCTCTGATCCGTTCACGGGAAAAAAATGATAGAAAGAAACCCTGCGAAATCAATATGACCTCCATACTGCGATAGTGTGTGGAGATCATAATAAGTTTTCTCACCAGAGCAAACACCTTTAACTGGGCAGTATCCTGACTATTAAGAGTCCGTCCTCCATTTCCAAAAAAAGGCGTGACCCTGATGGGACCTTTCGTGTTTTCTTTTGCTTTCGAAACGATTTGTACCATCACATCTGTAGCGGCCTTGGAGGAGATCAAATACTTCCATTCTCCGACCTAGAAAAATGGGATAAAAGAACGCTCAATCATTGCCCATATCCCTTTCACCATCTTTATTTACAGGGCAGTTTGGCATTCGGTTCTTTTCACTCTCTCCCCCTGGTAGGCCTATATCATTTTTGGTTCTCCCAGTTGTGGAGGGCACGTGGCTCCCCTTCTGGTCTAGGCCTTGTCCCCCCCCCCTTTGTTCTATTCCTCCTCGCCCTATTCTTCTCATTGCTCAGTGATTTGCATTATCCATTCTGGTTTTTTCCTTCTTGTACAAATCTGGAAGTTGACTTCCTTTATATTCTCTTACTTTGTGTTGACTTTTGTGCGTCTTTTCGCTTTGTGCTTGTTATGTATTACACATGTCATATTTATTAAACCCTTTTCTTTCAGCTAAATCAGTTTCTCCTTAATTACATCCAATGACTGTTCAGGATACGCTATGGGGGGCGTTGTGTCGCAGATGCAGAATGGTCTAGAAAAAGTGATCGCGTACGGGAGTAAAACACTCAACAAGGCAGAGAAAAACTATTGCGTCACAAGACGGGAATTACTGGCGGTAGTGACGTTTGTCAAGAAGTTCCGACATTATCTATCGGGAAAAAGATTTACAATACGAACGGATCATAGCAGCCTCCAATGGCTTATGAACTTTAAGGAGCCGGAAGGACAGTTGGCCAGGTGGATAGAGTACCTGAGTGCGTTCGATTTCGAGATTATACATAGGCCTGGAAAGGACCATGGAGCGGCAGACGCACTCTCCAGGATACCGTGTAAATTTTGTGACAAGTGGGGATTGAAAACGGCTCATTGCGTAAATGTGGTGAACGAGAAGCAGACTCTGGAGACAGCCGAGCGAAGTCCATTGAAAGATACCGCTACGCAAACCGAACATTCCGGCCCGTTAGAGGACGCGGCGCCTCCAAGAGTGAAATGGATCCCGAAAAGCTGGTACGAGAAGAATAAACCAATCAGAAAACAACGTAAAGACAAACAACGTGCGCGAGCAATCATTATTGGAAACGACCCCGCATGGTCAGATACGGAAATTGCCCTTGCCCAACATCAAGACCCTGAGCTGAAATGGATCATTACTCTGAAAGAAACCGAATCAGAACGACCGTCGTGGGAAAGTGTGGCGCTGCAAGACGAAACTGACAAGCATTACTGGTCAATGTGGGACCAACTCGAATTCAGAAATAACGTACTCTGCCGGAGGTACGAGTCAGAAGACGGGAGAACGGTGTCCTTTAAGACAATACTGCCACGGAAATTCCATGAAGAAGCTTTCAACCAGTTACACAGCGTGCGAACGGCTGCCCACCTCGGGTCTTTGAAAACTTACGACA
This sequence comes from Notospermus geniculatus, assembly GCA_002633025.1. NCBI lineage: Eukaryota > Metazoa > Nemertea > Pilidiophora > Heteronemertea > Lineidae > Notospermus > Notospermus geniculatus. The sequence continues at coordinate 42,199 of NMRB01000879.1, forward strand.
AAATGCGACGTCGATTCTACTACAAGAACCTCAAACGGATTGTGTACGAGATGTGCGAAAGATGTGATAAATGTGCGTCGCGCAAGTCCCCGCCTCATCGTCAGAGAAGCCCCTTGCAAACCTATCTCGTCGGATTACCTTTAGAAAGAGTATCGGCCGATATTCTTGGTCCTCTACCCATCACGGCTAGACGGAACAAATACATACTGCTGGTCGGGGATCAGTTCACGAAATGGATTGAAGCCTACCCCTTGCCGAATCAAGAGGCTATAACAATTGCAAAGAAAATAGTGTCCGAATTCGTGTGCCGATACGGAGCTTTTCGTCAATTTCACACTGACAAGGGATCAAATTTCGAATCGAAGATAGTGAAGGAAGTTTGTGAGATTCTTGGAATTCAAAAAACGAGCACGACCCCATACCATCCTCAATCCGATGGGATGATTGAGAGGCAAAACCGGACCCTATTAGCATCATTGGCGATGATGGTAAAAAGAAACCAAAAAGATTGGGATGAGCAGTTGCCTTTCGCCATGCTAGCCTACCGGACGGCGGTACACGAGACCACGAAACAAACCCCTTACTTCATGTGTTTCGGGCATGAAGTAAACTTACCTATTGACGTCATGTTCGGATCGCCCAATACGGCCGAGATCGATAACCCGGACATTGAACCTGAGAACAACGCATCAGAATATGCCGCAGATTTACGACAGAAATTCGAAGATGCATTTCATAGGGCACGAGAGAATATACGAGGACAACATAAGCGGCAGAAGAGGTCATACGACCAGCGAGCACATGGCGGATCTCTCAACGTAGGAGACTTTGTGTGGTTATATAATCCCCGGAGAAAAAAAGGCATCACGACAAAACTTGCTTGTAATTGGACTGGGCCCTTCATGATCGTGAAGCGGCTTTCTGACACTGTATATCGTATCCAGAAAAATAAAGTATCAAAACCAAAAGTTGTGCACTACGATAGACTTAAGTTGTATCGCGGGACGAACGTGAAATCGTGGGAAATCGCAACCATGATTCCAGAGATGATCGACGTGATTTCGGAGAACGAAAATGATAGTGACGATCAGAACGCTGAGCTGGGGTCCACACCGAAGGAAAGACCGAGACGCGAGACGAAGCGACCGCAGAGACTTATCGAAACATAAGACAAAGTTAATGAGTTACGATGTTGTCGATATAACTTTAAACGTTCTTTGTTTTTTTTAAGGATGCCGTTCGCCCGACGTCAGTTGATCAATTGCCCGAAGTGCCCCCAGAAATTTAAAAACAAAGATTCGCTCCGAGTACACAAGAGCCGGTGTAGAGGAAATACCAGAGAAGAGCTGTGCCCTTATCGCTGTGGAAAAACGTTCTCCAATACCAAGCTGGCCTTGCATCACGCGATGAGCGAATGTAGAATCGTAAGTTTGCCGAAAGATAAAACGTTGAAGATAAAGAAGAAAGAGAATAGTACAGCAGAAATGTCGATAACGCAAAGAAATTTACTCAAAGACGTTTTTGGTGACGATGTTTTCTCCGATGAGGACACCGTTACCCCTACCAGAGACGAGCCAGGAGATAACTTTAGTTATTTAAATAAAATATCAGACATTAGTGAGGATGAGGATTCCCTGGATTCATTCCGTATGCCAAAATTCAGCAATGGTGAAGAAGTGGCTGCGATCTTGGCGAAAAACGATTACGGACTAGGGATATACGAGCCAGAAGATACGCAAACGATAAAGAGTGACACGAAAATGGAAGTGACGATGAAAGATAGTAAGGATGCGAAAGGAACAGTGAAGAACAATGAGAGTGTCGAAACGGCAATGAAGAATGATGTAAATGTAGAAATGGTGGTAGAGGAAGAAAAGAGTGCAGAAATAAGAGTGAAGGACAATAAGAGTGCAGAAATAAGAGTGAAGGACAGTAAGAGTGCAGAAATAAGAGTGAAGGACAATAAGAGTGCAGAAATAAGAGTGAAGGACAATAAGAGTGCAGAAATAAGAGTGAAGGACAATAAGAGTGCTGATATGAGAGAGAAGAACAAGAATGAAGAAATGAATGTAGGAAATGAGAACGGGAAGGTGGAAGAAGGTGATGAAGAGGAAGAAATGAAGACGGAAGAAAGTGGTATGGATAAGAAGCACGAGTGCGGGAGTGAGAGGAAACTAGCTAAATGTATAGAATTGAAGAAGGTGAAGTTTGCGGACACATGTTCAGTAAAGGCCATTGGTTCGGAGGAATACGTGCCTTTCAAACTGATTCCCCTTGATAATGCGACGGCAAAACCTGTAGACCCACGTCTCGCAAGGAGAAACTGCCGCGGCTCAATTTACGTCACGGAGCCTAAGGAGCCACCCACGCAGTCCCTGGACGAAATGATTCCGTGGGAATTCGTCAAAGTTGATTCCACTGTCAAGCCGAATGGAACGATAGTGACGGTGACAAGAACGTGGAGATACGGTCGCGGCCGATCAGGATGCGAGTAAGGGAAGAGGAACGATTTAGAGTAGTCGGAGTTACGTGCTATGGGAAGTTCGGGAAAATGTGATTGTCGATTGCAGTGAAAGTTGTTAATATAAAAAAAAAAAAAAATTTGGAGTTAAATTCTATAAAATGTTGAAACGTTCTGACGTTAGTGTTAAAGTTTCAGTGCTCTTCTAATTCAGTTCGTGAATTGGATTATCTCTCAGATTTGCGGTTCGTTAGAGCGATGGTAAAAGTGTTGTTGATCGCGGTGACGTTTTAATGAAATGGGTTATCTTCTTGATATGGAGTCGTTTCAATGTGTGAACGTTTTATGTTTTTAACGGTTGTGATTGTGACGGAACGAATTCGAAATAATGGAAACGCGGAACGATATCCGGCCGTGCATATCAGTGTTCGAGCATTTGTAATATAAAATAGTTTAACCTGTTCAGGAGTTTCTTAAACGTGGCCGTGATTCTTCATACAACGAAAGTGACGGTACAGCATACGGCTGTACAAACCTACCAAGATTGTCGTGTGTTCACCCGATAATCGTATTCAGCATTTGATGTCAAATCAATTAAGAGCGGAAAAGGACGATGGAGCACTGCCCGACCCGCGAAGAGGGTGATAGTGAAGCGCCACCTACCTGTGATCTTCCTAAACTTTCAGCAATACTGAGTAACTGGCCTGCGGGCAAAATAATTTCAAATTCGAACGTGACGTTGAATTTTGGTCGGGGGCTTTGTAGAGATTTTGCCCTTTTTCAAGTGTGGGGAACCCCCCCCCCCTTTTTATCCTCTTAAGCCCATGCCACAGACTCCTTCCTGAAATAGATTCCTTGATTTAGACTTACCTCTCTCTTGCTTGACTTGCCATAGATTTACCATTCACTGATCTGAGAACTACATTAAATCAATTACCTTCATTGCTGCCATCATAACCATCCATCAGATTCAGGTAAATAGGACTCTTAACAGTATCATCATTCACAGTGAAACTCATTTAAATTACCTCCGTAAATGCTATGAATAGAATATCTTTGTTCATACCGTTGTCATTGACGGCCCGCCTCCGTGTGTACTGCGAAGCCTTGTACAATGCATTTATACATGCGATATCGTTTGTTTACGTTATGACGCCACTGTGTGTGCGTCATGTATTGTAATGTGTTGCTATGTGTCACGTACATCGATTCCCGTTCCGATTCAGAGTCCCGCCCAACTTTTCAAAAATTTAGTACTCATAAACCGCACATACGAATTTTATAAGACTTTGACATCAAGTCCATTGATATTTAGAGTTATTAAGAAAATTTGGTTTATCACCCGACTATGCAGAGATCATGGTTTTTGAAGCGAGTTTTGACACATGTTTTCGTCCGACAGCCCGCCCGGCGGCCGCGATCTACGATTTGTGTCAGGTCCTACCTTCGTGGTTCCGGCGCTGGTTACAAAACTATGATACATAGAATATCCTTTAAACTCACCCTTAAGAATGTTTGTAGATCAAACTTTCATTTACCATTGAATCTGTAAAGCGACTCTAACTTGCCTTTGTGTAATTTGCCATTGTTTTCGGCTTTCTCGCCGCGGCCTAGCCGCCTCGTGTCTTTGCGTCGCGTGACGCACCTCGACTTGAGATAGCACGTGGTTACCGTATGGTGTTTAAAATTGGTTTGTTCAGTAGGTTTTTGTCATACATTTCCCACTAAACTTCAGCATATAACAGAAGATTATCTTACCTCGTATTTCCATGTGCGATTTGTCTCGACTCCGTATATTTGTAGGTGAAATCAGTGTTAGAAGTCGGAATTCGGGTCCCGGTTTCGTGAAAATTTTCGTCGAGTAAGAATTTCAACCAATCGGAGCCTTGGTTTGTTCAGTTACGGCGCTGCTGATTGGTCGGCGGTTTGCCGGTTTAGGTATAAATAGCGCCATGGGAGCGTTAATTATCCATCATTTGATCTTATGACATCATAAGGTACTGGTCTCAATAGATGGACCGTGGCCCCGGCCTAAGGTGTTTAGTGTGTGTGACCTAGTTGATAGTGCATAGGTGGAGTATGAGTATGGTGATCCATCTGGGATACGTTACTAAATATAATTGAATCATCCGTCCACGTACATGTACATGTGATTGTATTGTTTATATTACTTGAATTATTAAAAGTTCAAAATTATGTTATACATTGTTTCCGTGTCTATCGTATAGCCTACGAACCCTACTTTTGTGTAGCTTTGCCCGAATGCGCAGTCATTCAAAAACGCTACAATTGGTGTCAGAAGTGGGATTCTGAGGTACGATACAGGATACAATTTAACAAGTCTAGAAAATATAAAATAAGAATGGCAAAACCGGCACCGCTCGAGCAAATAGTTAGACCCGCAAGTGAAGAACCTCTGATTCACGAGGACGAGGACGAATGAACGAAACTGGAAATCAGTCGCAATCGGTAGGCCTATCCTACATAGATGATCTAATCATTGTTTCATATACGAACAACGACGGATCTCATAACGGTGAAAACGAAACGTCTAACGTAGTGGATATTTTGCACGAAATTACGATATCTATATCCGATAACAAGTCATCGGCCACACCCGATTATAACGTTGAGTTGCTAAAGAACGGTGGCCTTTAATACATAGATCTAAGTCAGAAACAGTAAGGATTAGCTTCAAAAAGAAGAAAAATGGCTGAAGAATCACCAACGCGAGACGGGGATCAAAGTGCTGATGAAGAGATTGTGTTTAATCACCATGGGCAGATCGAAGATGAAGATGATACGCCCAGGCGACCCTTCGATAGAGGAGATGGTGCGACCAGAGGCGGCGGTAAGTGGGACAAACCCGTAAAAGTAGACAGTTTTTCGGGAGAACAACTGCAATCATGGACGGTGTGGAGGAGAATGTTCACGAGCGCATTGCCCGAATGAATGGATGGGAAAACGATATGGCCAACAGACTGTTCGGTTTATTGAGAGGACCGGCTCTTGAAGTGGCATGCGGTCTACCAGATGGAGATCTGGAATGTTACGCATCATTGGTCAACGTCTTAGATGGACAATTCGGTCCAGGGAAACAGGCGGAACTACATCTCGCAGAACTGAGAAATAAGGTCAAAAAGTCTGATGAGAGCTACCGCGAATTAGGACGTAGCGTGACGAAGTTATGCTCGCTGGCCTACCCAGAAAGTTCCTATGAAGAAAGACAGCGTCATGCGAAAATTTACTTTATTGAAGCTATCCCAGAATCCGAGCTGAGAGTAATGATTAGTACGGCCCGTCCTACCAATATAGATGAGGCAATCTGTCTGGCGGAAGAGTTTGATGGGATACGTAAGCTGGAAAAGCAGAGAAACCACCGATCGGGTACCACGAAAGGAAATGTCCGGAATGTGAATGCTGAAAATGTCGAAAACGGACCTGATCAGAATAAACGTATCGAGCAGTTAGAAAATTTGCTTGAAGCATTATGGCACGGACCTCCGCCGCACCATAATAGACGTCCCAGAGACGAGAGAAACCAAAGAGTACGATGCTGGTCTTGTAATCAGGAAGGTCACATGGCACGACATTGCCCCAGACGCGAAAGGATGAACGCCGGAGAAAAAAACGAGCCCAGGCCGGGGCCACGGGACATGCGTCGGTCAGAAAAGATGTAGAAAAGAAGTCCCAAACCAAGAGGGGTAAACAGCCAGGGCCGGTTAAGGAAAAGATAACAACAAAGAAAGAGAACCAACCTGATGAAGGAGGCAGCACATCGCAGGCGACAGAGGATGGTAAGAGGACAATAAGACGAATCGGACCGAAGACGAGTAATGCATTGTTCGTCCAAGGAAAAATTGGAAATACGAAGATCAACTTCCTTATTGATACGGGATCCGTAGTCACGATACTTAGCTACGATAAATACATGGAAATAGATCAAAGTTTCAAGCCGGCACTTCAGCCTACCAAGTTGGAGTTGCTTGGAGCGGACGATTCTCAGCTGAAGGTCTACGGACAGTTCGATGGAGATCTGGGAATACTATCGAATAGTAAAACAACGTTCACGGTTATCGTCGCAGAAATATCGGGTGATGGTTTGCTCGGGATGGATTTCATGAATCACTTTGGTTGCGAAATCTACCCACTGTCTATGTCGTTGGTTTGTCAAGATGAGCAGATTCAGTGTTCCGATTCTGAAATCGGGAACGACCGTAACGTTGCATTATGCCATCGGCTTGTCGTGTCAAAAGCCACATTAATACCGCCTCATTCTAAGTCCGTGCTGTTCGTGAAGCAGCGAAAGCGAAAAGGTTATTTAGGCAAGTGGGCCCTGGCTGGTCCAACCAAGTCGTATCAGGACGATGAGTTGTTTCGTGATGGATGTATCATCGGTCGGTCATTGGTAGATGCGGAGAAAGAGGTGATCCCATTGCCAGTTATCAACGTGTCGGAGGAGCCGATACTGGTGCCTGCGGACAGAGTCGTCGGAATCGCGCACCCTGTTCAGTCGATGAGTGGAGTTGAAGGAGAAAATGTATCCGCTTCTGAGTCCAATCTCAGTGGGGCGGATGAGATGATTCGTCGTGAATCGTCTGAGGCTTCATTAAAGCCTGATTTTGTCAGGTCTACACCCGGACCTGGCATGTCTGAGATTTCAAACGGAAATCTCGAGGTGTTGGAAGTACCTGTGACGTCGGAGTCAGCAGCTTCCTGGTTACCTAGGTGTCAATCAAGTAGGCCTAAATCCGGAAAAGAAGAGCCGGATCGAAATGATGGGAAGGAACGTGAGCTCACTGTACATATGTTGCCCAATCATTGTGTTGTGAATAAGTCAACGAATCATTATGAATCGTTTCCGGGTGAAGATCGTTCGCCCAGAACCCCGTCCATTTCGTTAAACGAAGGTGGATGTACTACGAATCAGAATCGCTCTTTGGGAACGGGAAATGACCATCAGATGGAAGAACAAGGGACGGACCTAGACGACGTCGAAGATGGTGACACGTGGAGCGAAGATGTGAAGTTGATGATCGAACGAAGTGTTAAGCACTTGGATGAAAACCAGTCCGTCAAGGTCAAAGAATTAATACACAAGTATGAATCGTTATTCTCCAGAAATAGTAAAGATATCGGGAGAGCCGTTGGAATCAAACATTTCATTGACACTGGTGGTTCGCCACCGTTGAGCCAGCAGATGAGAAGGTTACCGATTCATCAGCAAGAAGAAAGGCCGATAGGCAGGTGAATGATATGCTTGCCATGGGAGTAATAGAGCCGTCAACCAGTCCCTGGAATAGTGGCATCGTACTAGTGGAAAAGAAAGACAAAACGAAGAGGTTCTGCATTGACTTTCGTCGCCTGAATTCAGTGACGAAACCTGCTCACACTGGTTATGTGCAGAGAATAGATATGCAACTCGATAGTTTACAGGGGTCCAAGTGGTTTTCTACATTAGATGTCACCAGCGCATACTGGAATATTGAAATGGACGATGGGTCAAAGGAAAAGACAGCCTTTTCCACGCGGTTAGGTCATTTTCAATTTAGAAGGCTTCCGTTCGGATTAGTAGGGTCGGGGTACACGTATACCCGATTTATGCAACATATTATGATGGGACTTGAATTTTCTGCATGTTTGATATACCTTGATGACGTAATTACTGTTGGTCGCAGTTTTGATGAAGCGTTAGAAAACCTGGAGAAAGTGTTCGGACGTCTTCACGACGCAGGTGTCAAACTAAGGCCGATAGGCAGGTGAATGATATGCTTGCCATGGGAGTAATAGAGCCGTCAACCAGTCCCTGGAATAGTGGCATCGTACTAGTGGAAAAGGAAGACAAAATGAAGAGGTTCTGCATTGACTTTCGTCGCCTGAATTCAGTGACGAAACCTGCTCACACTGGTTATGTGCAGAGAATAGATATGCAACTCGATAGTTTACAGGGGTCCAAGTGGTTTTCTACATTAGATGTCACCAGTGCATACTGGAATATTGAAATGGACGATGGGTCAAAGGAAAAGACAGCCTTTTCCACGCGTTTAGGTCATTTTCAATTTAGAAGGCTTCCGTTCGGATTAGTAGGGTCGGGGTACACGTATACTCGATTCATGCAACATATTATGATGGGACTTGAATTTTCGGCATGTTTGATATACCTTGATGACGTAATTACTGTTGGTCGCAGTTTTGATGAAGCGTTAGAAAATCTGGAGAAAGTGTTCGGACGTCTTCACGACGCAGGTGTCAAACTCAAACCCAGGAAGTGTTTCCTGTTCCAAAAAGAAACTGACTTTTTGGGGTATCGGGTATCCGAGAACGGCATCATGACGTCACCTGATAAAGTTGAGGCCATTAAGCTTTGGCCGCGTCCAGAAAATGTGTCTGACGTGAGGTCATATCTTGGGTTGGTGGCTTACTATAAGAATTTTATACCGAACTTCGCAGACAAGGCGAAGCCTCTGTATCAATTAACGGAAAAGAATAGGATCTTCGAATGGACTGAAGCCGCAGAGGACAGTTTCAATGAACTAAAGCAATGCTTGATATCCGCACCAATACTGGCCTATCCAAAAGTCGAACGGACGGTTTATCTTAGACACTGACTGTTCAGGATACGCTATGGGGGCGTTGTGTCGCAAATGCAGAATTGTCTAGAAAAAGTGATCGCGTACGGGAGTAAAACACTCAACAAGGCAGAGAAAAACTATTGCGTCACAAGACGGGAATTACTGGCGGTAGTGACGTTTGTCAAGAAGTTCCGACATTATCTATCGGGAAAAAGATTTACAATACGAACGGATCATAGTAGCCTCCAATGGCTTATGAACTTTAAGGAGCCGGAGGGACAGTTGGCCAGGTGGATAGAGTACCTGAGTGCGTTCGATTTCGAGATTATACACAGGCCTGGAAAGGATCATGGAGCGGCAGACGCACTCTCTAGGATACCGTGTAAATTTTGTGACAAGTGGGGGTTTGGAAACGGCTCATTGCGTAAAGGTGGTGAGCGAGAAGCAGACTCTGGGGACAGCCGAGCGAAGGCCATTGAAAGATACCGCTACGCAAACCGAACATTCCGGCCCGTTAGAGGACGCAGCGCCTCCGAGAGTGAAATGGATCCCGAAAAGCTGGTACGAGAAGAATAAACCAATCAGAAAACAACGTAAAGACAAACAACGTGCGCGGGCCATCATTATTGGAAACGACCCCGCATGGTCAGATACGGAAAATGCCCTTGCCCAACATCAAGACCCTGAGCTGAAATGGATCATTACTCTGAAAGAAACCGAATCAGAACGACCGTCGTGGGAAAGTGTGGCGCTGCAAGACGAAGCTGACAAGCATTACTGGTCAATGTGGGACCAACTCGAATTCAGAAATAACGTGCTCTGCCGGAGGTACGAGTCAGAAGACGGGAGAACGGTGTCCTTTAAGGCAATACTGCCACGGAAATTCCATGAAGAAGCTTTCAACCAGTTACACAGCGTGCGAACGGCTGCCCACCTCGGGTCTTTGAAAACTTACGACAAAATGCGACGTCGGTTTTACTACAAGAACCTCAAACGGATTGTGTACAAGATGTGTGAAAGATGTGATAAATGTGCGTCGCGCAAGTCCCCGCCTCATCGTCAGAGAAGCGCCTTGCAGACCTATCTCGTCGGATTACCTTTAGAAAGAGTATCGGCCGATATTCTTGGTCCTCTACCCATCACGGCTAGACGGAACAAATACATACTGCTAGTTGGAGATCAATTCACGAAATGGATTGAAGCCTACCCCCTGCCGAATCAAGAGGCAATTGCGAAGAAAATAGTGTCCGAATTCGTGTGCCGATACGGAGCTTTTCGTCAATTTCACACTGACAAGGGATCAAATTTCGAATCGAAAATAGTGAAAGAAGTTTGTGAGATTCTTGGAATTCAAAAAACGAGCACGACCCCATACCACCCTCAATCCGATGGGATGATTGAAAGGCAGAACCGGACCCTATTAGCATCATTGGCAATGATGGTAAAAAGAAACCAAAAAGATTGGGATGAGCAGTTGCCTTTCGCCATGCTAGCCTACCGGACGGCGGTACACGAGACCACGAAGCAAACCCCATACTTCATGTGTTTCGGGCATGAAGTAAACTTACCTATTGACGTCATGTTTGGGTCCCCCGATTTGACTGAGATCGATGATCAGGGCATTGAACCTGAAGACAACGCATCAGAATATGCCGCAGATTTACGACAGAAATTCGAAGATGCATTTCATAGGGCACGAGAGAATATACGAGGACAACATAAGCGGCAGAAGAGGTCATACGATCAGCGAGCACACGGCGGTTCTCTCAACGTAGGAGACTTTGTGTGGTTATATAATCCCCGGAGAAAAAAAGGAATCACGACAAAGCCTGCGTGTAATTGGACTGGGCCCTTCATGATCGTGAAGCGGCTTTCAGACACTGTATTTCGTATTCAGAAAAATAAAATATCAAAACCAAAAGTCGTGCACTACGACAGACTTAAGTTGTATCGCGGGACGAACGTGAAATCGTGGGAAGTCGCAACCATGATTCCAGAGATGACCGACGTAATCTCGGAGAACGAAAATGGTAGTGACGATCAGAACGCTGAGCTGGGGTCCACACCGAATGAAAGACCGAGACGCGAGACGAAGCGACCGCAGAGACTTATCGAAACATAAGACAAAGTTAATGAGTTACGATGTTGTCGATATAACTTTAAACGTTCTTTGTTTTTTTAAGGATGCCGTTCGCCCGACGTCAATTGATCAATTGTCCGAAGTGCCCCCAGAAGTTTAAAAACAAAGATTCGCTCCGAGTACACAAGAGCCGGTGTAGAGGAAATGCCAGAGAAGAGCTGTGCCCTTATCGCTGTGGAAAGACGTTCGCAAATTCCAAGCTGGCCTTGCATCACGCGATGAGCGAATGTAGAATCGTGAGTTTGCCGAAAGACAAAACGTTGAAGATAAAGAAGAAAGAGAGTAGTGCGGCAGAAATGTCGATAACACAAAGAAATTTGCTCAAAGACGTTTTTGGTGACGATGTTTTCTCCGATGAGGACACTGCTACCCCTACCAGAGACGAGCCAGGAGATAAATTTAGTTATTTAAATAGGATATCAGACATTAGTGAGGATGAGGATTCCCTGGACTCATTTCGTGTGCCAAACTTCAGCAATGGTGAAGAAGTGGCTGCGATCTTGGCGAAGAACGATTACGGACTAGGGATATACGAACCAGAAGATACACCAACGATAAAGAGTGACGAGAAAATGGAAGTAACGATGAAAGATAGTAAGGATGTGAAAGGAACAGTGAAGAACAATGAGAGTGTAGAAACGGCAATGAAGAATGATGTAGATGTAGAAATGGTGGTAGAAGAAGAAAAGAGTGCAGAAATAAGAGTGAAGGACAATAAGAGTGCGGAAATAAGAGTAAAGGACAATAAGAGTGCAGAAATAAGAGTGAAGGACAATAAGAGTGCTGATATGAGAGAGAGGAACAAGAATGAAGAAAGGAATGTAGGAAATGAGAACGGGAAGGTGAAAGAAGGTGATGAAGAAGAAGAAATGAAGACGGAAGAAAGTGGTATGGATAAGAAGCACGAGTGCGGGAGTGGGAGGAAACTAGCTAAATGTATAGAATTGAAGAAGGTGAAGTTTGCGGACACATGTTCGGTAAAGGCAATTGGTTCGGAGGAATACGTGCCGTTCAAACTGATTCCCCTTGATAATGCGACGGCAAAACCTGTGGACCCACGTCTCGCAAGGAGAAACTGCCGTGGTTCGATTTACTTCACGGAGCCTAAGGAACCACCCACTAAGTCCCTGGACGAAATGATTCCGTGGGAATTCGTCAAAGTTGAGTCTACTGTCAAGCCGGACGGAACGATAGTGACGGTGACAAGAACGTGGAGATACGGTCGCGGCCGATCAGGATGCGAGTAAGGGAAGAGGAACGATTTAGAGTAGTCGGAGCTACGTGCTATGGGAAGTTCGGGAAAATGTGGTTGTCGATTGCAGTGAAAATCGTTAATATAAAAAAAAAATGATTCGGAGTTAAATTCTATAAAATGTTGAAACGTTCTGACGTTAGTGTTAAAGTTTCAGTGTTCTTCTAATTCAGTTCGTGAATTGGATTACCTCTCAGATTTGCGGTTCGTTAGAGCGATGGTGAAAGTGGTGTTGATCGTGGTGACGTTTTAATGAGATGGGTTATCTTCTTGATATGGAGTCGTTTCAATGTGTAAACGTTTTGTGTTTTTAACGGTTGTGATTGTTATGGAACGAATTCGAAATAATGGAGACGCGGAACGATATCCGGCCGTGCATCAGTGTTCGAGCATTCATGTAATATAGTTTAACCTGTTCAGGAGTTTCTTAGTTAAACGTGGCCATGATTCTTCACAACATAATGAAAATGACGGTACAGCATACGGCTGTACAAACCTACCAATATTTTCGTGTGTTCACCCGATAATCTTATTCAGCATTTGATGTCAAATCACTCAGGAACGGAAAAGGACGATGGAACACTGCCCGACCCGCGAAGAGAATGATAGAGAAGCGCCACCTACCTGTGATCTTCCTAAACTTTCAGATCAGCAATACTGATAAACTGGCCTGCGGGCAAAATAATTTCAAATTCGAACGTGACGTTGAATTTTGGTCGGGGGCTTTGTAGAGATTTTGCCCTTTTTTTCAAAGTGTGGGGAACCCCCCCCCTTTTTACCCTCTTAAGCCCATGCCACAGACTCGTTCCTGAAATAGATTCCTTGATTTAGACTTACCTCTATCTTATGTGACTTAGTAAATAGGACTCTTAACAGTATCATCATTCACAGTGAAACTCGTTTAAATTACCTCCGTAAATGCTATGGATAGAATATCGTTGTCCATACCGTTGTCATTGACGGCCCGCCTCCGTGTGTACTGCAAAGCCTTGTACAATGCATTTATACATGCGATATCGTTTGTTTACGTTATGACGCCACTGCACTGTGTGTGCGTCATGTATTGTAATGTGTTGCTATGTGTCACGCACATCGATTCCCGTTCCGATTCAGAGTCCCGCCCAACTTTTCAAAACTTTAGTACTCATAAACCGCACATACGAATTTTATACGACTTTGACATCAGGTCCATTGATATTTGAAGTTATTAAGAAAATTTGGTTTATCATTCGACTATGCAGAGATCATGGTTTTTGAAGCGAGTTTTGACACATGTTTTTTTGTCCGACAGCCCGCCCGGCGGTAGCGATCTACGATTTATATCAGGGCCTACCTACGTGGTTCCGGCGCTGATTATAAAACTATTATACATAGAATCTCCTTTTAACTCACCCCTAAAAATGTTTGTAGATCAAACTTTCATTTACCATTGAATCTGTAAAGCGACTCTAACTTGCCTTTGTGTAATTTGCCATTGTTTTCTGCTTTCTCGCCGCGGCATAGCCGCCTCGTGTCTTTGCGTCGCGTGACGCACCTCGACTTGAGATAGCACATGGTTACCGTATGGTGTTAAAAATTGGTTTGTTCGATAGGTTTTTGTCATACGTTTCCCACCAAACTTCAGCATATAATAGAAGACTATCTTGCCTTGTAATTCCATGTGCGATTTGTCTCGACTCCGTATATCTGTAGGCGAAATCATTGTTAGAAGTCGGAATTCGGGTCCCGGTTTCGGGAAAATTTTCGTCGAGTAAGAATTTCAACCAATCGGAGCCTTGGTTTGTTCAGTTACGGCGCTGCTGATTGGTCGGCGGTTTGCCGGTTTGGGTATAAATAGAGGCATGAGCGCGTTATTTGATCATCATTTGATCTTATGACATCATAAGGTACTGGTCTCAATAGATGGACCGTGGCCCCGGCCTAGGGTGTATAGAGTGTGACCTAGTTGATAGCGCACGTGTAGAGCATGAGTATGGTGGTCCGTCTGGGATACATTACGAGCTATTATTGAATCATCCGTCCACGTACATACATGTGATTGTATTGTTTATATTACTTGAATTATTAAAAGTTCACAACATTGTTATACATTGTTTCCGTGTTGATCGTATACGAACCCTACTCTTGTAGCTTTGCCCGAATGCGCGGTCATTCAAAAACGCTACAATTGGTACAGGATACAATTTAATAAGTCTAGAAAATAATAAAATAAGAATGGCAAAACCGGCACCGCTCGAGCAAATAGTTAGACCCGCAAGTGAAGAACCTCTGATTCACGAGGACGAGGACGAATGAACGAAACTGGAAATCAGTCGCAATCGGTAGACCTACCCTACATAGATGATCTAATCATTGTTTCATATACGAACAACGACGGATCTCATAACGGTGAAAACGAAACGTCTAACTTAGTGGATATTTTGCACGAAATTACGATAACTATATCCGATAACAAGTCATCGGCCACACCCGATTATAACGTTGAGTTGCTAAAGAACGGTGGTTTTTAATACATATCTAAAATACGAACAGTAAGGATTAGCCTCAAAAAGACGAAAAATGGCTGAAGAATCACCAACGCGAGATGGGGAGCAGAGTGTTGATGAGGAGATTGTTTTTAACCCCCGCGGGCAGATCGAAGACGAAGACGACACGCCCAGGCGACCCTTCGACAGAGGAGATGGTGCAGCCAGAGGCGGCGGTAAGTGGGACAAACCCGTAAAAGTAGACAGTTTTTCGGGAGAACAACTGCAATCATGGACGGTGTGGAGGAGAATGTTCATTTTGTTTTCGATTCAAACAACTAGGCCTACAAACAACTGAGGCATCAAAATCACCTACCGTACCTCTGTTAGTCATTGACGGATAGCAGCTTGATTGGTTTCAAAACCGAGGGAAACAAAGCGAATAGTCCATGTCTCGGCCTACTTACTACTGCAGGCCTACTGTATGCAGGCTGACTGACGACGTCGTCAATATCAAAACACGACACGACGTTATGACGTCATCACCAGTGGTGTTGACGCTGTGCATCTAGGATACGCCAGCCGATTCACCTTAGCAACGGAGGTACACAGAGGATTGTGAACTAGACGGGGGACGTAAGATATGGAATGCTCCCTGATAGAGACACCAGTTTTCAACCTCGAATCCAGGCCGACACTGGATAAGTGCTGTGTATTTTGTAGCTGTATTGTTTATTCAATTGTCTGAGAACGCGGTTTATTCCGCTATTCCGCGGAGTAAGCCTATTTGTGGCCCGGCGAGTGCGTCTGACAGAACGGCATGGATGACGTCGCGGAATGGAAGTCACATGACACACAGTGTTGTGACGCCGTCACGTCATGCTGACGGGAGGACCATGGCGGAGTTTTGGAAAAGTCATTTGCACTTTCTTGGAACTTTGCCGGTCCCGTACGCGTCTGTGTGTACATTACACGCTATACTTCTTGTATGTTCGTGAACTATAGGCAATTGTGAATATGACGGTGATGTGCATGTGGGATGCATACACTTAGTTTACTTGCAATCCGTGTTTGAGTAAAAAATACCCTGGAAAAACTTTGTAAACATACGGGAGAATCCAACTTACCTCGACGCGAGTCCATGTCATAAAAATTTTCTAAGTTCTAATAATACCATAATATAGAGAGGTAGCTTAATGGTAAATGGAACAGCTTGTATTATACCTAAGCTGTTCCATCTACCATTATGCTACCCCTACTATATTGCGATATTTTTAGAACTTACAAAATTTTTATGACCTGGACTCGCGTCGAGGTAAGTTGGATTCTCCCGTAGGTACACTTTCAACCGAACATGTCTATAGATGAATTTTCGTTGTCTTCATTTCGTAAAAATTTGGTAGTCTTGCTCTTCAAAATGTTCGAGATATCAAAGGGGTGGTATATTTTCGTGAATATTCACTTTTCCTTAAAACCTTTCAAACCAACATGCTTATTACACCTCAAAGCATCACATCAACATTTGATGATCAATGACTGATAACTAATCAGCTAGTGAGTGTATAACAGCAATATTGCTGTTATACAGTAACGAGCTGAAGAACTGCCACGGGATAGTCTTTGGACAGTTACTATCTGACAGCAAACTTTTGACAGAAAGCCCTTATGTGGAGCAGCATCTTGGTGAACATGGTGAACAGTTTTTTTAAAAAATTGTGAAATTCGGGATGATTCTTTCCCTATCTTTAACACTGGATTCCGGCATTGGATTTTTCTCAAGAAAAGGTTTTCCGGTCCAAATATCTAAGATATCAATGCACAAATTTTACATGCATAGTGCAAAACATCTTTAAATGACAACAAATACGATATCAGCTTTCATTGAATTACAC
>NMRB01000879.1:59480-83075 GCA_002633025.1 Notospermus geniculatus
GGGGGGGGGGGGGCAGAAGTCATGGACAATTGTCAGAAGGGAATGTGTCCTGATACCGTCCATGCAATGTAATGATGTGGCGATGAGACGATGGCCGAAGACAGGTGTAGGGTGTTTCGCGGCTCATACGGAATTGGTGCGTATGGTTTACAGCGCAATACAAAAAAAAGATGATTGCGAATGCGCCGCTCGATTAGTGCAGAAAAACCATTGATTCTGCCAAGCCCGCATCACTTTCTGGCCTAAAAGTATGTTTAAAATACTCCCCACATAATACGTACCGGTAAACATTCCAAAAAGGTGTTGTTTGCCGTCAATGCGTAGTTTTTGAGGAGGCGTGAGAAAGGCCCTTGTTTCTTCGTTGACCGAACACATGTACACATTGCTACACTACACACTTGTATACATACGATGCGATCAACTCCAGTTGTAGTCACGAAACTCACGACTTCGAATACCGGTATTTGGGATATTCTACGTCGTGATTCAGGCCAGGCCTTTCTGTACGGGAAATCCGCACAGCTGAGAAGGGCGGAATCGGAATGTTTTCACTGCTTGTGAAGCTCTGGGAGCAGGACATCATTTAAAAAGTATCCTGTCGTGAACTTCCAATATTCTAGATGACATTCATACCGTTGACCAAAAAATCTGACCACTTTTAAGGTATTTAAAATCCGAAATTTGAAGGGCAGTAAAAACACGCCGCCATATCCCTGTACCGGTACATCGTACTGTACATTGGTTTGTTGACTTCCGCAGCGAAAGGTCACATGGGAGTTGATGGTTCGAAAGGTCGCACTAATTTGCATAATTAATATAATTATCGGATGTTTCTTCGTCACCAAAAGAATCAACTTTCGCCAATGCGCATGCGCAGAAGGCGTGTTTGAGCAATCGGAAACACTCGGCGATTTCCGATGACAGGAGAGGCCAACGCCGAAAGTGACGTCATCAAAACATTATGGCAGCCAAGTTCGGCGCAATGCAAGATCGCGTCGAGAAAAAAAGAAATTAAACCTATGTGTTCTGGTCAGATTACAATCAAAATAGTCCAGTCACCTACTGTTTAATATGAACATTACAAATATTTGGTGTTAAAAGCGATTTCCACTGTAGGTTTTCGAGATATTCACAATAAAAGTGCGGCGTGTTTGACTAATTGATATGCAAATTTTCGTTTACACTAGTCCCGTGTAGAATTGTATAGGTTGAATCCGGTCGTAGAATCATAACTATGATGTTATGTTCGGAGACCGGAGTTTTCGGTCTACTCCAGTTGGTACGGACGGACGTAGTTTGTCTCATTGCCGCTAGGTGGCTACACTATCAAGTAGCTGTGTGGAACTCTCCTGTGTTCAAATTGTGGCACAAAAAGGCATTTTTTTACCAAAAAGGGGGTAAAATTTCAAAAAAGAATCCGTCGAGGGGAATCTACAATATGATCCACACCTACTAAGTCATTGGTTTCCAACATTCAACGCATTTCCGAGACCACATCTTGAAACAAAATCCACTTCCTTTTTCGCGGCCACAACGCCCATTATAGTATAGATTCACAATAAAACAGTAAAAAGTTCTTTGGCACTCCTTCAACAGCTAAAATTTTGAACACAAATTTTCGAACAGTATGGTCCCTGTTCATGGTCACATGCAGAATGAATGTCAAAGCACACACACAAGTTAATAAATCAGTGATTCGTAAGCATTTGGTATATAAAATCCATTATCCCTATTGATTGTCTGTTTGTGACGCTTGATTTGTATTGCTGCATTGAATTTCCTTTTGATGTCATTTTCCTGCTTATTGTTCAGTATTTCAACGTTTTCCCACTCGATCTGATGTACAGGGTTTTCCAATAAATGTTCACGAACAGCTGACTTTTGGTCCTTCTTATGTTCTCCGATGCGCATGGGCAGTGGTCTATCAGTTTCACCAATGTATGTAGCGTTACAGGAGCATGTTATTTTGAATCAAGCGTACTATCCGCCAACACCTTCACAGTCCGGAAATGACTAAGACTAAATCTCCAATTCTCATAACCCTCCCGTACATAGGGAATACTTCACACAAAGTGAAACGACTGATCGAAAATCTGGCTGCTGCTGACGTTTTTTTTCACCAAACAGGACACCCTGAAAACCTTTCTTCAAGCCAATGGGAGAAAACACGGCACGAAACGCTCAGAACCAAGGGGAGTAGTTTACAAAATAACGTGCTCCTGTAACGCTACAAACATTGGTGAAACTGGTAGACCACTGCCCATGCGCATCGGAGAACATAAGAAGGACCAAAAGTCAGCTGTTCGTGAACATTTATTGGAAAACCCTGTACATCCTCAGCGCCCTCACACGACGAATAGTGTAATCGGGGTCTTTGTGCACTGGACGTCCACCTGTGCGGTCGTCCCTTGCTTTCCTCCTGTTCCCACGAGTTTTCGGGAATCTTTTTGGATTTATCGGTCTGATAATTGGCGTTTTGGTTTTTTTTCCGTGATCTCTGTGCTTGTCCGGCTCTCCCCTGGGGGATTGCCGTGGGATATGTCCAGCTTTCGAACTGTGGGATGATTGTCCGGCTCTCCCCTGGGGGATTGCCGTGGGATATGTCCAGCTTTCGAGCTGTGGGATGATTGCCCGGCTCTCCTCTGGCGGATTGCCGTGGGATATGTCCGGTTTTCGAGCTGTGGGATGATTGTCCGGCTCTCCCCTGTCAGTGGGTTTGCCGTGGGATATGTCCGGCTTTCGAGCTGTGGGATAATTTGTCCGGCTCTCCCCTGTGGGTTTGCCGTGGGAGGTGTCCGGCTATAGAGATATGTTATATTTCATTGGCTTACTCCTGTGAGTATCCCATGGGGTAAATCCGGTTTTAGAGCGGTGATATTGGTGGTTTGGGACATTCCCCTGAGAATATGCCAAAGGATTGCCAGGAAAGCCATGGCTGTGGGGTGTTCTTGTGTAGGATATCCTCTGGGTATTAGATTAGCTGTAAGCATTGGGTGTTTTCTGGCTTCGCATGGTGCCGACACAACATTTTGGTTGTAGTGTAAATGGGTATTAGTCTGCTGGATTGCGCAACATATTGGTGGAATTACGTTTTGTTGGGGGCATTTGTTCTTGCAGGGTTGGGTGCTTATCAACACAGGTGTTTGTCCATGCGTTATTTCGCATGAGTGGACGCGTTTTGTGGCAGGGTTTTTGAGTCAGCCCTGTGTTTTACAGTGTAGTGGGATTATTAACCCCTTTTGACGATGCCGCTGGCCAATTCAAAGATTGTCGTTGATGTAGGCGGAAACGCAAAAATTGTTTAATAGTAATCGTTTTTCTGACAGGAACCGTCATCCTTCGCCTCAGGGGACTCTAGACGCCTCAGTGGATATTCTCCGCGCGAGGTGGAGGTTGAGGGTTCTTTCTAGTCTGATCATTTTTCAAGAGAAAGTTAGGGTCCATTATCCACAACCCGGATTGGGGGAAATTGGTTTACATCAGTTTAGTGCGGCGAAACATTATTAGATATCTGGAAGCCGCCATTATGGTACAAGTTAGGCGATCGGACTGGAGAGGGCCCTCGGCCTCCGCCATGCCACGGTGATAAATGTACCACGTTTGTACGTGAAGTTGGTGGCATGCATTAAGTTTTGAGCGAGTTTTGGGGAGTAATGGGGGTTAATGGGAGGAAATGGGGAGAAATTGTGGTGGTGGTAATGGTAAATGTATTGTTTCCCCCTCTAGAACTCCAGCTCTGTGCCGGTTTTTTTCCCCAATACTCCCAACACTAGAGGAGAGTGAGGGCGCTGAGGATACATTAGGGACTTTCAGCAAGCCTCCGTATCGTCGATCCGTATCACGTATGACGTATGAGTTTAATGTAAAATGCATTAGCTCGATACGTCATACGTGATACGGACCGACGACACGGAGGCTTGCTGAAAGTCCCTATTAACATCCTCAGCGCCCTCACACGACGAATAGTGTAATCGGGGTCTTTTGTGCACTGGCGGCGCCTGGGTCCGTCAATCCCGTTCCTTTCCGTGCTCAGCCGTTCATTCTTGGAGTGGGTGTTCTTGGAAATTCGCGCCCTACCCGCCCCTCCCGTTTTGTGCCCTCCTCTCCTCTGTGTTTCTCGGCTCTGTGCCGGTTTTTCCCCCAATACTCCCAACACTAGAGGAGAGTGAGGGCGCTGAGGATACATTAAGGATACATTAACATCAGATCGAGTGGGAAAACGTTGGAATACTGAACAATAAGCAGGAACATGACATCAAAAGGAAATTCAATGCAGCCATACAAATCAAGCGTCACAAACCAACAATCAATAGGGATAATGGATTTTATATACCAAATGCTTACGAATCACTCTGATTTATTAACTTGTGTGTGTGCTTTGACATTCATTCTGCATGTGACCATGAACAGGGACACTGTTCGAAAATTTGTGTTCAAAATTTTAGCTGTTGAAGGAGTGTCAAAGAACTTTTTACTGTTTTATTGTTTTAACCCTTCAAAGAATGCCTCTGAAAGAACTTAGTATGCACACCCTAAAAATACTGCATTCTGATTGAGCACTGGTTTTCTGACCGCCTCATGCTTGCCTGGGAGGCCCAATTTCAGCAGGGCTTTGTGTGGAGTGTATGAAGTGGAACGAGACCAAAGCCCTCCTGTGGGAGGATGCATTGTCACGCACTTACCCTGTGGCCTTAGCTTTTTCATACAGTATTTCTTTACTCTTTGCATGTCATTGACAGAGAGGCTCGTGCTGAACAGCATGGCGCAGCTCATGCTTCCCAGGAGGTAACCGTTTGGATCTGCAGGGCGCCGACCGAGTTCTATTCGTCTCGCCCCCTGGGTCCGAACTGTGTGGGAACCTGTGGTTATCTGCTGCGTTTTGTCATCCACCAATCCCATAACTTTTCCTGATGCCATGTCGTAGGAAACACCAATGAATGTCCACGTATTAGGAGGAATCTCAAGGCTGTTAAAGGTCATGTAATGGTGCGCATTTTTCGATCTCTCTACAATATTGGTATAGAGGTTATAGGAAGGCCAGCTCCAAATATGCATTCCAAACCCATCAGTGTAACCATATTCTAAAAAGCATGCATCTTTTTTTGCAATGTTGACGAAGGATGTGAAAGTATACGATCCATTCACCCCCACATCCATAGACTGCGAGTACGCGACACTCAGATATGAAGTAGCCCGCCCTTGGAATCTGTAAGCCGTATTCACTTCCCCAGTGGGTCCAGTCGTTAAGGTGACTTCATGGAGCGAAGCGTCATTTCCAAAGCCGGAGAGATCCCTGCCTTGTGATTCTATATTCATCATCCAGACAGCTGCCGGCTGCGGGATGAACTTACCTACTTGTCAAAGAAAATGATAGATGTCTTAAAGACCTGCCTATGTTTACGATTCTGGCGTGCAGTGTACGATTAACCCCGATTGCTCGCCGTATGGCTTTGTTTCTCGATTGTACATGTACAGTTAAGCCCGAATTTATTAATACCCCATGAAAAATTACAGGAAAAATATTTAGAAAATACCTATCAGTTGAACTGGCACGGCTCTGTTATCGTTTTATGACATTTAGTCGAAATGTACAGAGATTGAAAAATATTGTCAAAATATCATGAAGATATCACTATTTCAAAATATCATGAAAAACATAACTTTTGAAAATTTCAGATATTCGATTCGAAATTGATGTCATATCATACCACCTTATCATAGCACCTTTGTGAAAAAATATTGGCGTTAATATACCTCTTCGTTTTTGCGGCATAATTTTGAAGAACTGCATGATTTTGATGCCTTTTTCTTAACCTTTTGCCATTTATTTAAATTACTGTGTCATATGATTGAACGAGTCAGAAAATTAGGTGGAATCTTTTTTCGTTTGACTACATGTATGTGGGCCTGATGGCATTCATTTTTTTTCTCCAAAATTCTTGAAATTATCAAAGTATCAAATGTGAAAATGCAATTGATATTTTGCAATTTCACAAAATCGAAGTGAGATTTTCGAAAAAATTTCTTTACTGCAATTTTGAGAATTGGCCATAGGATGATATGATGTCGATTTGAAATTTTAAAAAGTTAGGTTTTTCATGATATTTTGAAATTGTGATATTTCTGTGATTTCATGATATTTTGAAATTGTGATATTTCTGTGATATTTTGCCCATATTTTTTAATCTCTGCACATTCCGAATGAAGCCCAAGACGTGCCAGTTCAGCTGATGTCTATTTTCTAAATATTTTTCCTATAATTTTTCATGGGGTAAGAATAAATTCGGGCTTAAAGCGAATGGCTCGAGGGGTTTGTTTTGATTTTTGGTGGTACCTCCCATAGAGAGTGAACCTAGTCTCCAGGCAAAGCCGTGCTCCAGTCATAGGCAAAACCTGTGCAAAAATGCCAACGTGCACCTGGGGACGAGGTTCCATTAAAAATTTGTTAAAATGGGTTAATGACATTTTGAAATTCAGTCTGTTAAAATGTACATTTTGTACTATTCACATTGATTTCGAAGCGGCAGATTTTGCACAATACGCCTCCGAAGTTTGGCTGTCTAATGCATTTCCCATTAAGCTAAAATCCTTCTTTCGCCTTTTTCTCAAAACGGCGCTTGATTTGAGGACATGTCAACAAACAACTGTCAACAAACCCCGTGAGCCATTTGCTTTAACTGGTCAGCAAAATACGATATCAGTGTCCGTGATGGCATCAGCATTACTTGTAGTAATGAATACTAAAATGTATGAGCACCATCGCTGATTGGTTTAGACTTAGCGTTTGAAGTGCCATCTTAGGCGAATATTACTATTAACACACATCTTCAGACGAATAGTAGGCCTACTAATTACACGTGCTTTTAGTTCATTCGCGTGTGCTGAAGATGGCGCTCTGATCACCATTTTCATTCAAAGTGAAGATCGCGCTGAAAGTCTCTGCCCTATCCAAATGAGGAACCCGCCCTGCGGTTTATCCCGACAGGTCGGCGCTGCGAGCGATTGTACCGAAACGACGACATTGACGTTGTTTTATGTGTTGACGTTGCGTCATGAAAAAATTTCCTGTACATTTTTCTACAGGAAGAATGACACAAATGACGTCCTTATCGCTATCGGATCTCTTAATTTTAACAAAAAAAGGAATGAGTTTAAAAGAAAATTTCATCTGTTACACGATGATGTAAGTTTGACTGCCATGCGACCAACACAAATGGTTTATTTTCACGCCAGAAATAAATGGAAATAGCGTTAGAAAAAAGAGATTTCGGTCACATCGCTCACAGCGCCACGTTGTGACGTTAGTTCCGCGGGTACCTCATTAACGCGTTTTCTTGTGGTGATCTGACCATTGTACACCACATGCCCTCCATTGTACACTTTTTAGGCTGTCGTACATAGTAATATGGCGGATTGTACACCACATAAGTAGGTAAGTCTACGATGCTGATCACTTGAACAACACGAATGCTAACAGTTCATATGCATGTAGCAACTTACCGTTAACCACCGACACCAACAGAAACGAATAAAACAGAATAAGGGTGAACTGAGCCAGTCTTTTAGTAAACTCCATCTTAACTGTCGGACATGTCCGAAGCAGAATGATTGCATCCGTTTATTCGTTGGCATTGATTGTTGAGCGTTAGCCTTGAAATACTATTGGAAATCGAAAAAAGTGCTTGCTATGAGTACTACTAGAACTCGAACTGAACAGAGTGCCCCCGCTGACACTCGTCATTTCGAACATAAATAATTCATCGGCCATTGCAAAATCGCCGTCTCTCAATACAGTGTGTGTGGTGAAATAGAGAACTGACCGATAAACGTTAAAGCGAGCTGATTTGTGTCAGATTTCTTTCGGCCAGAAAACGAGATAATTTACCAAACAAATTCAAACGACGTCAACTCAGACCTTGTCAAAGGCCTGTTGCGTAATCCGAGATGTAATTGGCTGACTGTGGGTTTCGTGGTCGTGATCAATTACGAGGTCAAGCATGTGTGAACATGACTGGACATTCTGGAAAAGACTTTAAGCGGACCACACACCATCCAATAATTATTATTGCACAATATGGGACCAAAATACTGTAATCCCTGCAATAAGCGGCCGCGGCTGGAAACCGAATTCACGCGAGATCATTGATTATACATGTTGGGTAGTCAATGGGGAATTCAAAAATCTCGGGCTGAGTAGGCCTGATTTTCAGTTGGTGTCGTACGGCCCCGATTGCATAGAAGTATACGGTATACGAAAATGCCTGTTAACAAAGGCTTTAAATGGATTCACGACCGTGAAGCCATTGTTAACCGGCGTTTTCGTATGCCGTATACTTCTATGTAATCGGGGCCTAAGGCCCCGATTTACATAGAAGTATACGGTATTAGGCCTACATAGAGGTATAAGTATACGATAGAAGTACAGTGGAACCCTCTCTATTAAGGACACCTCTGGGACTGACGGCCATATTCATAAAGGGTGTTTTTCTCTTAGACGCGACTAACTAGCAAAAACGCTGACTAAACAGGGGATACTCGGACGTTCAAGTTAGACAGCATTTCATAAAGAGTGATTAGATCAAGAGACGTTTAACCAACGTACAAAAGTAGACACCCGCGTGCAAGTAACAAAAGACATGTTAAACGTCCCAAGGGGCTTGTTTATCTCGCGTACATACTGTCATTTCGCCTTAGACGCGCTGAAGCTTCACAATGAATCCACTCCGTATCCTCGAATTAGGTGCAGAGGAAGCATGGGATGGGAAGAGGCAGAACGAAGGCAGCCTGTTGATTTGCGTGTTTTTACAGATCATACAAATCCGGGAATCACGTGCGACAGCATCCCATGCCACTTGCCTCTGATTGGCTGTTGCCTCTGATTGGCTATGTTTTGTTACAGATCGTCTTCGTTTTGTTAAAGAACGTCTCTGTTTTCTAAAAGCACGTCTGTGATTTTTGAATCTACGTCTGTATTTTGTCAACGTCTACTTTTTGCGGATATAACCGCCCAAATTTGGGGTCTGATTTGGGCCCTCTGATTTAGCCATCGAATCGTGTATGGGGAGAGGAGATGTCTAGAATCATGACTGTGATGGTGTTAACGCGTGTTTGAAACTGCCGCCAATGGAATGCTGCAACTGCGCCATCTATTATTCTTTCATTTAGTTTAGCTTGAGATCACGTGACTAGACGAAGCAACATGTCTGACACGATTGAAAAATATACATGAGACGAACAAAAGTTATGTACGAAATTCAGTCTTGTTATTCTTTCAACGTGGAATTGGAGCAATTACGTTACAGCTTTTTCAATCTGTGTCTACGGTAAACACGGTAAATGAACTAAAAACGAACGATTGTGTGAAGAACGGCCGATAAAGGTGACTTGCACATTACGGTAGGGGGCGTATCGGTGCGGCCATGAGAGTTCTGTCGTTCGATGAAACTAGGCCAACGACGGCCTTGTGTGTTAAGGTGCCTCTCGCTGGAATGTACGGTTCTAAGGCATGAGTAACTCTGCTACATGATGAACACTTACGTTACGAACGGTTTGCTGTGAGTGACTCAGCGTTATTTCGCCGAATTCACCACGGTTGTGTGACTGTTTACTCTACGTTTAGTTCGTTCATCTGTTGATAGAGGGCTCTACGTGTACCGATTCGATCATGGCTAATCCAGTGTCTGAGGCTAAGAATGCGAGGGCTAGTCACAAGAGGAAAATCACTACTCTGATGAAGGAGAGTGATACGCTGCTAGCTTCAGGCGATGGCATACCAGACAGTGAATATGGGACTCTTGCAGATAGGATTCGAGAACAATTAGGTAAATTAGAGGATGCGAATGACCTCGTCATTCGTACAAGATGTAAGGATCTGAAACCCGATGTTTATGACACTGATGAGAAATTAGAAAAGGCTGAACAGGAGGTGGCGGACAAAGAGGAGGCCTATCTTCACGAGATACTTGATAAAACGTTACCTGTGATGCACACTCTGGTGAAGGCTGCGACCAAGGCTAAACTAAAGGATGTTACAACGAAGCCAACCCCTGTGTCATCAACGACTACTAGTGCACCGCGAATGGCTAAGTTGAAGTTTCCTACGTTTTCTGGCGATATTCGTGATTATGGACGGTTCAAAGAACTTTTCAAACATTTCTCAAAGCACCTCAACGAGACTGAGTGTCTTTATCAGCTAGTAGAATCAATGGAAAAGCAAACCGAGAAAAACAAAATTAAAGCTTGTATCAAGTTGAACAAGGCCTGGGAAATTTTGGATGAAGTGTATGGAGATAAGGACAGGCTTGTCGAAGCATTATTCGGTGACCTTGAACGGATGACGTCGTATGGGACTACCAAGGGTAAAGCTGACCTCAAAGCGATGGAGAAATTTGTTGAACGACTACAGAACTTCACAACGCAGATTGAATCAATAGGTATGAGTAGTGATCTCAACGGAAGAATGATGGTTTCACAAGTACGTCGGAAACTACCTGAGGAACATCGTATTCAGTTTCTCCAGAATGTCGGTGAGGGTAAGGCTGCTGACTCCGTGCCCGGACTTGTGAAATGGCTACACTCATTGTTGATGCTACTGCAGAAAGCTAAGGTCCCTAATGAACAACAACAGCAACATTCCAACTCTGGTAAATCATCCGCGTCACAGAGATCAGTGAGTCAATGGAGATAAGGACAGGCTTATCGAAGCATTATTCGGTGACCTTGAACGGATGACGTCGTATGGGATTACCAAGGGTAAAGCTGACCTCAAAGCGATGGAGAAGTTTGTTGAACGACTACAGAACTTCACAACGCAGATTGAATCGATAGGTATGAGTAGTGATCTCAACGGAAGAATCATGGTTTCACAAGTACGTCGGAAACTACCTGAGGAACATCGTATTCAGTTTCTCCAGAATGTCGGTGAGGGTAAGGCTGCTGACTCCGTGCCCGGACTTGTGAAATGGCTACACTCATTGTTGATGCTACTGCAGAAAGCTAAGGTCCCTTATGAACAACAACAGCAACATTCCAACTCTGGTAAATCATCCACGCCACACAGATCAGTGAGTCACTCAACGATGTCCCCTGGTCCTGGAGGGCAGAATGGTAAAAGCAACGAAAACAACACGAAAGGGGAGCAACGAGAAAAGGAACAGCTGCCGCCGAAGTGTCCCCTTCATCCTAAGGACTCAAATCACTACATCAAAGGTTGCCGCAAATTTCGCACTTTGTCTCAGGCAGAAAAGTTTGACGTTATGAATGCTAATGGTATATGTCACAGGTGTGGACACAATAACTGTGTTGCAGGGAAACGTCCATTCAACCATGAAGAATGTCAATTCATTGCTAACTGTCAGATACCGACGTGTGGAATGAATACGCATTTCACATCCATCTGTCCGCGTGTTTATGGTGTAGAGGGGTATCGACACAACGATCGCAAACTGGTTACTCCGATGTCAAGTGGAAACGCAGGATTGAATGCCGACGCAAAAGAATTCCAGATACCAGTACAGAAAAGTTCCAGTCCTATGACTCACGAAGCTGACTGCAACGTAGGCGGTAAGGACGGAATTGGGATTATTTGTGCTTTACCGACAGTCATGGGTTACTTGCGACACAATGGGAAGAAGACACTGGTGAGGATCCTACTTGATACTGGAAGCCAAATCTCGCTATTACGTGAGGGAATCGTCAAGTCGCAGGAAGGTCAGATGCAGGACTTCAGACTTACAACGGTAGGGGGAGACACCATCACTCGTAAACTTCGTGTGCTGGAGTGTGCATTGGAAAGTCTAGATGGGTCTTTCTCGCGAGATGTTCGTCTTACGGAGATGATGAAACCATGTGGAGATGCGCCGATTGTCACCAACGAGCAGATACGCCAGTACCCACACCTTGCCGATGTCAGCGTTGATGAAGCACCTGATAAAGTCATCGACGTCCTACTTGGGGTTGAGAATGGTGATCTGCTAACGTCGACTGAACGCGTCTTGGGTCCTAACGTTGATGATCCCGCCGCTGTGAAATGCCCATTTGGATGGTACGTGCAAGGTGGTTTGAGTTCTCACGATGTTCTCACAAACGCCGCTGTCAATTACGTCGATATATCTGCTGTCAGTGAGTTCGAGGATTTCTTGGGAATCGAACGGATGGGAATCGAGCCAAAACGTTGTAAGTGCACCGTGGAAGAAGAAGATAAAGCAGCAACTCAGTCTATGCGGGAAAGTGTCACTCGATTGGTTGACGGAAACTACCAAATCAGTCTGCCATGGAGAAAGTCGCCGCAAGGTTTACCGAACAACTACGATTACGCAGTCAAACGTCTGTTAAACTTGGAGAAACAGTTCAAAGATAAACCTACTGAATGGAAAACGTATTGCCGACAGATGGAAGACCAAGTCAAACGAGGCGTCGCTCGGATCGTACCAGCTACCGAGATGGAGGACGACATACGCGAAAATCGAAAGATGTGGTTTCTTCCTCACTTCGGGGTGCTCAAGGATTCCGCAACGACGCCAGTCCGTGTGGTGTATGATGGAAAGGCACGATATCAAGGACATTCTCTTAACGATTATCTGGCCAAAGGAGATAATCTGAACTCTAACCTGTTTGAAGTCGCACTACGCTTTCGAGAGTATGAAGTTGGAGTGATCGCAGATATCAGTAAAATGTTCCAGGCTGTCAAGGTCACCCCTGATGATGCGCGATTTCACCGTTACGTATTCCGCGAAAGTCCAGAGGATCCGATTCAGGTATTCGAATTGACTACAGTGACCTTTGGTGATAAACCATCACCAACCGCGGCTACTGTTGCCCTGCGCCATGTCGCCGCTGATAATGCACCAAACGATCAGGAAATCAGACAAGTTATTAATAACCAGTTTTATGTTGATGACCTGAGCGAGTCTGTCCGAAGTGTGGAGGCAGGAAAGAGACTGAGACAGACCCTCACTACGACCCTAGGAAAGGGTAACTTACGAATTCGTAGTTGGTTGTCAAACAAGGAGGAGATATGCGAGCCCGAGTACTACCCGGCTGATGGAAATACAACGACTGTATTAGGTACAAAGTGGGATCTGGTCAATGATACGCTGCAAGTGAAAGATGTGTTGATGGGTGATTTCGCTCCAACTAAGCGCAACATTCTGAAGAAAACGGCTACATACTACGATATCTTTGGCATGCTGTCAGGTGTCCTCATTCGACCGAAGATATTGTTGCAGAAACTGTGGACATTTGATATTGGTTGGGACACGCCACTCCAGCCAGAAAGTGATTTGTACGTCTCACTGGAATCGATAAAACGAGATCTTGCTGACGTCAAAGATATCAAGATCGATCGTTGCCTCATTCCCAAGAAATTCCATGGAAAGTCACCGTTGCCTTACGTTTCACTCCACGGCGCGAGTGATGCTTCTGAAGACGCCATGGGAATTGGAGTTTGGTTGAGATGGTCGGAAACGGATGATGACGATGCAGAACTGACATTTGTTTGTGCTCGAGCAAGGCTTACACCGTTAAAGCAGTTGAGTATGCCGAGGAAGGAACTCCAAGCGATACTTCTCTTAGCTCGCTTGATGCTCACAGTTCAGAGTGCACTTCGTCTGGAGATTGCATACAAGAGGATATGGACAGACAGTATGACCGCAATCAGTTGGCTTAGAGGACAATCCAAGTCCTTCAAGTCCTACGTAGCCTGTCGAGTTGGGGAGATCACTGTGGATTTTGATCCGAATCACGATGTCTCGTACGTACCCACAGATCAAAACTCTATTGATCTTGTCTCTCGCGGAGGAACAGCTGAACAGATGAAGAAGGTTATCGAGGGACCTACGTTCTTACGGGAACCTCCAGCATACTGGCCGTCGACGCCGAAGAATGTTCCAACAGTCAAGGACGACCCAGAACTCAAGAAGTTTCATGTACGTAATGCGAAGGTCCTGGCTGCTACATTGACAAAGTCTGAGCCCATTGTTGACCCACGAAAATTCTCAAGTTGGAATCGTCTCGTCATGGTTACGGCACGAGTGCTGTCATTGAAGGATCTCTCGAAACGACTGTGGCTGAAGGAACTCGCCAGAAGGCTTGCTGAATTCCCACCGCGAAAGAGGATCAAGGAGGCTGAAGTGTATTGGATCCGTCACGCGCAGAAAGGTATCAATTTCGAGGACAACAACATAATGAAGCTCCACCCTGTTTTGGATGAGAAAGAACAAGTCTACCGAGTTGGCGGGCGAATTCATAAGGCGCCTCTATCTTATGATATTCGTCACCCGTACTTGTTACCCAAGGGAAGTCACATTGGTCTGCTGATCGCACGCGAGAGACACAAGCATACTTTACATAGTGGACATCTTCGTACAGCTGTCGAGATACGGAAGACATTTTGGATAGTTGGGGATATCAATCTCGCCAGACGTGTCGTACGTGAGTGTAAGATCTGCCGACGCTATCGTGGAAAGTCGCTCCAGCAGCAGATGGCTAACTTACCGTTGTGCCNCACCCCACCGTTCCACACTACGGTATGGACTACTTGGGACCAGTCAACGTCAAACTGAATCGTAACACAGTCTCCAAGGGTTGGTGTGCGGTGTTTGTCTGCGCGGTGACCACGGCGGTTCACCTGACTTGTGTACAGGATCTGTCTACATCTGCGTTTCTACAAGCCCTAGAACGTTTCATCAGCACGAGAGGTGCACCTGTACTCATCATCAGTGACAATGCAACGTGCTTTCGAGGTGCAACTGGGCCATCTATTATTATTCATTTAGTTTAGTTTAGTTTGAAATCACGTGACTAGACGAAGCAACATGTCTGACACGATTGTAAAAATATACATGAGACGAACAAAAGTTATGTACGAAATTCAGTCTTGTCATTCTTTCAACGTGGAATTGGAGCAATTACGTTACAACCTATATGGTGCGATCAAAGTATTACCAACCTTTACTTCTTTCTGACTGAACTGAAGTTCGTTTATAAATAGAGCGTCGCCATTTTGCAGTCATGTGACCCCCCCAAAATGGCCAATCAGCATGGCTGTAAACATCTGGATTCAAAATCAACCAATCAGCATCGATACCAGGATTTCGGTATTCTCGTTACAAAAAATGTTGAGGTTGGTGTCAGTCTCTGTATTGCTGCGCATTTCGCGCATGGAGTTCGCGCATGCGTCTTACAGAGACTGAGTGCCTCAGTCTAGTGGAACGGGCGAAGATGGATGGGACTGACACTGAACAACAGTGAAAACCCATGCCTGGTGTAGCGTTTTTAGTCCTCTTATGTAAGGTACTTCCGGAGGGTACGCCACAAGGTAGGATTCGTGAACAACTACTATGAACAACTAAGATTGATTAAAATATAAAGTACATGTATAACAATTTATTATAAAACTTCCTTAAGACCAGAATACATGACAATCAACTTCCTTTCTTCCACTGTAACGCACTAAGATGTCGAACTATTTGAGTTGTATCCAAGTTACAGATGAGACAGAACAAATATTAGAGATCCTTTTTACGTGCAATGATGTAGATGACATATGTATTACAACGATACGCCTATGTTCGGAGAAAGTGATGACGTCATCACAATAGTTAAGCCGGGGCCACGGGACTAATAGTACTTCTCTACTACGAAACGCACCTGTTGATGTCAGATGAATGAATGACCCAACGTCCCGCCCGACGCGGTATTTATACAAAAATGACGTACCCACAATTCATTGCGGTACCCCGAAACGACCAATCACGGCGCAGGATTTTCAGAGTTTTTACAGGCCTAGAATACGCACCCCAAATTCAACACGCTATAACTTGAGAACCACAACAGATATCGAAAAACCCCACGGTCAAAATTTAGATAATAGATCCAAGAAATATCCACGAAGGTCTGGTCGCAAAATATAAAGATTAACCCCAGTGGCCGAGACATTTACTGAGAGGGACGTGCCCGGGGCGGTACCAAAAATGAAACAATCGAGTTTACTCCTGACAACGGTTACCAATAGTTACCTGGCTACGGCACTGTAGGCCAAGGGTTACCGCGAACAAAGTAAGATTTCCGTACTTTTGCAAATTTATCCAAGGTAAACCATTATACCATTTGAAAGCTGAGATTTTCTACTTTCATACACGTAAGTATCATAACCAGATTAAATTTATGGGTCTAGAAATTGACTCGAGAATCGCACGCGTTCACCGCGGCCGTAGCGTGAGACAGGGTGTCAAACATGGCGGGCGGCCCGGCCCGAAAGATTCCACAAAAGTTTCGCAAATTGCGACAAGCAGACCAGGTGTCACGTCTTATGACGGAGATGAGGTAAAAGTTACAACTTATCTGAACAGAATGACACCAGCGGTAATGAAACATACAGGGTAGTTCCAAAAATATTAGGGAGTTTTCGCAAAGTCCCCGAAACGCCAACGCGTACGTCTATCCTTTTGTTCGGTGCTCTGTTCATGGCATCGAACAATGGGATTGGCGTTCCCATTGGCGTTTCGGGGGCTTTGCGAAAACTCCCTATTAACATGAAAAGTCGCGGACCGAAGATCGCGAAGTAGACCAAGGTCACAGAGGCCTAGTACATAATGTACAGCAGGCAGATTTTACCATTGCAGCATAGCGCAATACATAACACATTACGAGTGTACATCGGCATAGCAGCGGCCATGCCAAGTGTCAAAGGTCGTAGTGCATAACTCCCGGGAAATACAAACTGTACGTGAGACAACCTAACTGTAAAGATCTCTTAAATCTAGACCAACGTTAGAGAAACTTGCTAGTAATAGCGAAAAAGGGGTACCAGTACACACTTACTTAAAAGAGAGCTCATAAAGGTTAGAACCAAGGTCCAACAGAACGAAATTTAGGTAGGCTACACAGCGGATCATGTGACTGAACTGACCTTTGAACTAAGATAGAAATAGACCTAGGCCCCATATAAAATTGATGTGATGGCACGATTTTTTACACAGCCCCCCACAAGATTCATGTCACATGAATTTAACTATTACGAAATCATATAATTTTTATAGGCAAGTCCAAACAGTCAGAAAATAACTGGACGGATCGTCATGGACGGACAGACCTCTAGTTGAACGAACGGATGTGAAACATCAGCTTCCTTCTTGGAGGGGAGCCCAATCAAAACGTTACGTATAACACGACAACGGACGGAGTTCCGTAATACGACATAGTAAATCCAACATACATGTAACGATAACAGTACCTAACGAGACGAACATCGAACTGCGACATCTGAACGTTATATTCACCAAACGAACACGACGTAACGAACGTGCCCTTCACACCTATCGTTTGTATGAGGAGCCGATTGAAGAAAAACTAACGAAGCGTAAACTTTCCAACGAACACAATACCTCCAAACGTCAGCAGCGTATTGTTAATCCAAGAGTGAACAGATTTTAACCTTCGGAAACATTGACGAATCCAAACAACGTAACGATGCGGGCCATCAAAACTCAATTAACCGTTCCTTCCAACCAGTTGCGACTTCGTGAATAAAAGGAAAACACGGTAAAGCACTCACGAACAAATTAACGTTCCAACAAGCGAAAACTACCACGAAAGATGCAACTTATCCACACACATGATGGGCACAAAACGAGCAGTGAACTCTCTCTTCGGAAACATCAATAATATATCCCGGTCATACTCTGTTTGTATGATTAGAAATTTACGAAAGAACAAACATTACTCCGTATCACATTATAATCCAACGACGATTCATCGGTTACATAACATGTATCCATAACCGACATTACTCCTCGAACTTACCGGTTGATTTACTCCCATAAATCCACGTGCGCGTAGTCGTAACTATACGTCCGTTTGGGAACGTTTCCGTGGTAACGCGTCGATACTCCCGTGGAACTAATCCAGCAGGATTAGGCCGTGTTCCAAGGTCGATCTTTCGTAGTCTGTATTTCATGTGATTCGTCCTTGGATCCTTCACTTCGCATAGAGGTTCCAATGGAATAATCTTAGGCTGCACCGCAGTCGCATCAGGCGAAGACGGCGGTGTTAAGCAAGGTTCATTGGCACACGGAATTGGTCCGGTTCGGGTCCGTAAAAAATCTTTCAAATGGACTTCAGCGTTGTCGTATCCGGAAAACTAGGGGCAAACGGACTGGAAACGGATCGGATCCGTGCGCCAATGAACCTTGCTTTACTCGTTTAACCTCACAGGTGGGTTGAGGCCCTGCGGGGGACTCATATGGGTACCGGTACTCCAACTGTAACCCGAGGGGGGTCGGGTGGTATACATGACCGTTCGATGGTGAGCCTACTACATATTCCTCTTCCAGCTCGGAAATGTCCTTCGCCCCCTTTTTTTCTTCGACTTCAGGTTCAACGTCACTAATGTCACTGTCCATGGGCTCGTCCAATACAGGTGCACCGGGGTCCGAACGCACAACGGACGAACGGGGCTCGCATCTCAAATTATCATTATTCTTTCAACGTGGAATTGGAGCAATTACGTTACAATGACTATGATTTTTCACAAGGATGTAGGCAGCGATTCGGATTATTTTGATTGGTGAATTAGGGGTATTTTATGCCTAGATCTCGAAGCAGCTATTCATGTTTTAGGCCTACATATTTGCTGAAATTTCTTATCTTGACCCTATGTCCTGAATATAGGCAAACAATGAACATCCTCATGGGCATGACTAGTAGGCCTACCAGAACCGATATCTTCTGACAGCGATATTCTGACTGTACGGCAACATTTAAAGGGTCAGTCTGCTGATGGTGTCAGTAGGCCTACATTCCACGGGAAGGCCTACTGATTTAAGGTGAGGTCTGGGTATTGGTGATATCAAGCAGATGTAGGCCTAAAGGCCACGGCGAGATACGACCCCCTAAAGTCACCTAGTGCTCAAAACGTCGCTAGACTTGGCTCATACATGTATGGTTTAAAGCGATCTTTGTCGTGCCAGTCAAGGTGACTGGAGTCTTTTCTGAAATCTAGTGTGGAAAAGTGCCAGCCTGAAGAAGACCCCGGTTGGGGTCGAAAATTTGCTAAGTCCTGGAAGTTGACTTCTTGATATTTACCTATTTAGTCAAGGTGCCTGGAGAGAGAATCAAACGCCGCCATCTTGAATCTTTTACTTTACTCACATCGGGAGTTTATCGTCTACTAAGAGCATTTTTGCACAAGGGGTGTGTCTTTGCTGCCTTCGAATAGCATTTAGAACACGGTCAACTGCAAATCTGGGCTTACCTAAGTCCCTTTAAATAACATCAACATGCATCATAGGTATACACCAGTAGTCTTTTGTTCTTCCTATTTGTTTAAGTCGACTTGCATTTCATAGAGGCGGTTTCAGAACATGGAGCAGTCTCATGTGAGTGAACTACAGGGTGGGCCAGAGAAAGCGTCCCTCGTACAATAACATTTCTATTGTTCCCTTTTGTTCGAGGGGCACTTTGTCAGGCCCACCCTGTAGTAGCCAGGCCATTGGCTCGTATTTATAAAAGTTAGCAAATGCTTTTCCTTAAGGGCGAGCCATTGTTGTGAATTTTTGAAATGTGGTGAGGCGTTGTAAATAAAAGATGTCAAAATACCATAAAAGTACAAGTTGTATGACGGAAATGAAGGCACCTGCGGGGTCTATAAGTCAAAAGGAATTGAATGAGATGTATCTTGGAACGCACTAATTAGCTAATGAGTTGAAACAAAGGACTAGTAATCGGTACACTTTCCCACGAAATGGTACATTTTGAGGATCAAACGACAAGTGGATCATAAAGTTCGAGGTTTTTTCTATTTAGTCCACCCATTTTGACAGCAATATTTTCAACAGGTATAGAGTACTCGGCATTTTAATTCCATGCCTGTAGCCAGATTTTCCAAAACAGGGCGGCCATATTGGATTTGGATTTTACTTCCTGGTTGTCCTTTTTGTACTGAGCGTGTATGGTGTACATGAAGAGCATGTCAGGACACCCTCGCCACCCCAGGTTCTATGGATTTGTGACATTGTTGCCACACCTTCAATGTGTCATTTACATGCTTCCTCTCCAAGAAAATTGTACCTGTTTTTCGTGTTTGGTGAATTTCTTTGTTTACGATTATGTAATGTAATTAAGCTGTAATCCTTGGGACTTTCCTCATTTTCCGTGTCTATAAAGCACAGTGATCACATTGGACTATAAAAACAGTCAACTGGGGGTGTCTTTGTTGCTTTTCTCAGAGGGGCCTGGATTGAAGCAATATGAAAATTCACAATGATGGCTCGCCCTTAAAGGTTACCTGAGAAGCTTCCCAGCACTGAGTCTCTCTCGAAAGATGTTCGAGTAAAAATCACTTCAGTGAAAGGTGCATGAAGATTGGACCATTAATTACAGTGTTATACCAAATTTAAGATGTTGTTTCTACATGACAACCAAACAACTTGGTATCCATGGCTGTCCAGGCGGCGGGTTCGTGAGGTAAATTGTGCTGTCCAGAAATTCTAAAATTGCTCTCAGAATCCATATTGAGGGAAATAACTGCAGTACGACTGACTGAACAAGAAAAATACATCAAAACTACGCCTAACTGCCCAAGTTAAATGAGTTATTTTAATGTTTTTTGCATGTTTACAAAATCCAATGACATCAAATGTGCTGTTCTCCGCTGCCTGACATGGTTGTCAGGGGTGTGTAGTAGTCGTATTTAAATTGCCATAACTTTGTAATGGGTGACCCGATTTTCATGCGGTTTGCAGTTTCATGTTGCCTGACTAATGCTCTATAGTATTACGCAGAAAACCAGAAGTCGATAAAAGCTTCTCAGGTAACCTTTAAGATTTGCACAGTGAGGTCCAATGTAAATGTACTACAAAACATGAAGGAAAAGCATTATTTGCTAGCTTTTATAAATACATGTACCACCCAGTATCTCCGCTGGAAAGGTCTAATAGTGCACTCACTCAAGCACACCACCCCGGCAGATGACGTGGCAAAAAATAATTGGTAAGTACCGGACTACATAGCCTAGTGTGTTAGACGAAATTCCACGTTTTGAAGAGCGCAGATAAAGCATACTGCCATTAATTTAATTGTGGCATCGGATGGCGCGATTTGGATTGCCGTCTCCTCGAGCCAAATTGGGAAAATATACTCTCGTATTAGGCCTAGGCCTACATGTTGTTGTGTTCTCTGGCATTATCACCATATCATGTTATCTGCTTACATGTCGAAGGCTGCCACAATAACCGCAAATAACACGTTCACAAAGATATTTCTTATTCACAAAGATAACGATGACTTGCTCTCCGGGAAGTGAGCGAGACACATGCGATGAGGTCAACATGTCCCAGTCCGAAATGAATGTTACACTGGCTTTCTCGAGCAACTGGGCGGTCGTGAGTGCAGTTAAAATATTTAAATATTTTTTTGTGTACATTGGCTTCGGTGTCATCGGGAACATCATCTCTCTCCTTGTGACAACACTCAAAGACAACAGAAAGCTCAGCACCTGCGTCTATATGGCAGCGTTATCTGTCGTCGATACAATGGTACTACTAATCCAGGCGACTTATCTCATTGCGGATTTTATTTTCTCTACCATTTCTACGGAACAAAGTGTCAAGCCAGGTTCATTTGCTGTTTCGCTGCAGAAGTAAGTATACATAGGTACAAACCTACATGTAGGTCACAAGGACTGAGTGTGATGGACCCCCCCCCCCCCGAAGAGGAAGTACATTAGATCTACTCCTGGTTTTTGACGCGTCCGAATTCGATGGGAAAGTCAGAAGCTACAACTAAAAACCAAATCGGCATAGGGATCTCATTCTCGCTTAACCGACAAACGAGTGATCCGCTCTAGCGTTTTTTGCTTGAGACGCGGTTACGTTCCCTTGCGGTTACCTTAGGACTTCCGACTGCCATATACATGTAAGGCGATCGCAAGGGACCGCATCCCCGTCTCTAGCCCAAATCGCGACAGTGGATTCGGCGCAAAACTGCATGCATAAAACCAGGGCCTCGCATGTTTTTAAAAAACGCCCGCGCCACAGCGCGGGCAGTACCTGAAATAACTTGGGACGTCGGCCATGTTTTAGTCGGACTCCAAACATGATAGAGTACCCAAGCATGTAGGTTGCAGCACCTTATTTGCGCCCTGACCACCAACAAGTGATCAACGCTGTAAGTGCATGTGCATGTACATGTAGGCCAACATATCAGAAAAGCGAAAAACTGAAAAAGTATTCAAATGAAAAAAGGAAAAGCCCGGATCCGGATTCGGTTCACTGCCCATTACTACAACCCATTCCTATAAACTCGAGCCAAGAATGTTTAGAGTTGTTGGCCGATCGATCGAGGCATGTAAAATCGATTGCAGACAGATGAAAAATGCGTGACGAGTGGTGAACTTTGAAACGGACTCTACTAACCAGGCGGGAAAGGACTTAAATAATTCAATTGGTTGATGATTGACATGAAATATCGGTTTTACCTGATAGTAAACTTAGTTCCCCAGGTGCCTATAGAGAGATTTTGGTGATATCCGAGTGAAATCTTCCCGTGAGCCAAAAAAATTTTAATCAGGGCATTTTTAGACCTTAATTAGTTTATAAGGGGTAACTGAAACAATTTTTTTGAGAAAACTCTCTATAGGCACCTGCAGACTACCTGCCTTTAGGTAATGGTATAATCCGTAACCGCGCAGTCGGTACCCACGAGTCAGAATTTCGTCCCGAAAATGAAAGGTCATGGGGGTTTAAGATCAAATTCCCCATTTGGGATCCCTGTCAAGTTATGTTTCTGAAACTTGGAGGGATGAATGAAGGGCAATAAGAATTGTTTTTTTTATCATGGGCTTGTAGAGTGGGTTGGATTTTGTGTATATTCCAGGTTTTTCTATGAAAAAGCCATATGTTGACCCTTTCCTGCGCGGACAAAACCTAATGAAGAAAATCATACAAAAACAAAAGAGCTAATTAGTCATTTATGTCATCAAAAATAATGTCTATTGCCCTTCATTCATCCCTCCCAAGTTTCAGAAACATAACTTCACAGGGATCCCAAATGGGGAATTTGATCTTAAACCCCCATGACCTTTTAGGGTCCAATTAAAAGTTAATTAATACCATTACTACTAACCCAAATCCACTTTTTTTTTAATCAGAATGTACGGAGGAGGGTCTATATTTAAATAATAAACTTTGTTAAATAGATTACTTTTGGTCGTCGAAAAGATATCCAGTCTTCAATGTTGTGCGTGCATTATTTTTTTCCTTTAGGTATCATCATTAGCGAAGGTAAGAACGAACCTATAGAGTGCAGAATTTTTCATTAGGGATCATCTCAAAATTGCTTGATGCCCAGAGAGGGGGGGAGGGGGATAAGCACTTTCCTGACCAAAATTTCATCTTTTAAAAAACTTTTGGCATCACATGTAAGTAGAAGGTCTGGAATAATCACAATAAGTAGAAGGAAACCAGATAACTTCCACATTAGGAAGATTATCATGTTTTATCATGTGCCCTACTGGTCCTCCATATAAACACTTTAATTCTGACATACAAGTGTTGATGCCACACATATGAGTTTTTTCGTTATGGGGGGGGGGGGGGG
>NMRB01000879.1:83087-100479 GCA_002633025.1 Notospermus geniculatus
GGGGGGGGGGGTCCAGAGCGAGATGAAAAAAAATTTCCATCTCTTTGGGCATCAAGCAATGAGATGATCCCTTACTTGAACGATGAAACTATTTTACAGGTTCATTTGGTACTCCGCCAACACATTTGGCATGGCATCAGGTCTTTTCCTGGCTATGATTAGTATGGATCGGGCCATCGCAATCCAGTTTCCCCTGAAGACAAAAATTGTCTGTACACCTTCGAATGCTAGGAAGATCATTATTTGTGCGTTTCTTTTGCCAGCGGGGATAAACATAAATTTCTTCTTTACATATCGTGTTCAACGAGACTCGGTAACTGGCAGTTTGACGGAAGTGTTAGACTACCCTGATCCCGCTTGGGTGGAGACAGTTGTCGGTTGGTATTTGTTATTATTCGGTTCTGTCATCCCTTTTAGTATCATAATATCGTGCAACGTCATCATCATCGTCAACGTGCGGATTGCCGCTAAAAAGTGGCAAAGGATGGACACCAAAACTGCGTCAACAAAAGATAGAGAAAATTACTTAACAAGAATACTAATCCTTGTGTCGCTTGCATATCTAATTCTCTCAATCCCTCTTCGAGTGTTACCTGTGATATTCAAAATACCTCAGCTTCAAGAAATGTTCGATTTCTCTAATAATTACTGGAAATTTATGTATGGTCAGGTGCGCACGATATTATTTGTTTTCTTTAGCTTTAACTTTGCTATCAATTTCTTTCTCTATCTCGTCGGTGGCGGACAGAAGTTTAGGAATGACACCAGGAAGGTATTAACGTTTATTTGCCGTTGTAACAGATCTGCGACTGTTTGAAGACATCCCGAGAATACAACACTATACATGTAATATCAAGTATTTCTTTAAAAAGGGACCAAAGTTGGTGTCATAATAGAAACGTTCCAGCTCCCACAGATTCGTTTGTTCACCTGTATATACTTCCATACCGATTTTAACAGCTCTTGCGGTAATGATCGGTGCGAGCAGATAGCGCGGTTAATTCGGAAAAAAGGAGACACTACTCATATCAGAACAGAATTTCGACGTCGTTTCTTCGACGGAGAGCGGCCTCTTCCTAACAACTATTTTTGACGAGTATGAGTCAGTATTAGTAATTCTGCAGTAAGTACATGTAAATTCTGAACGCAGTTGCAGATGTTGTGAATGGATTTATTTTTCGAACATTGTCCTTAAAAATTAGACCTATTTCGTGTGCCACGAAATTCGCAGTGTTTGTCAGCAAAGATAATTGCCATTGTTTACTTCACGTGGCCCGATCCATTCATAAAATCATGCTGATTTGACATGCGCTGAAGGCCGTTGGTTTTAACATCGACAGCACAGCTTGCTCTCTAATTGGCTACTCCGTGAATATCACGCCACCATGATAATGTTCTCGCTTCGAAATCAAAATGGAGGATTAGTAGGCGTCCTGTGTTGAAATTTGCCTGCCGAATACGCTTTCGAAGGTGACATTCGAATAGTGGAGAAGAAAGCAAGTAATGTAATATGCTGATGACGAGAGATTTGAAGTTTGGCTGCTTGATGCAGTAAGTTTTGCCACCAAATGCCGTAGACCAATAGACCGGCAATGGACACTGATACACAGATGGTGTACACACATAGAAACTTGAGCCTATGCTGCTGTGCTCCTTTTAAGTAAAAATCCAGTGCCCCCTAAACTAAAGACAGTCCGCACTGAAGACGCATATCATCTGAAAGAATGCCTTTTATTCTTCCCAAATGGTTACGTGCTGCTCTTAGAAAAATGCTTTTAGAAGAAAGGGCGTGTTCTTTTTCGGAAAATTTTTCCCAACTAATTTTTCATTACCTTATAGATGACCGATTTTCACAAAAACTTCAGACGTTATATTTTATAATATAAACTAGATAATGGCATGTGAAAAGTATGACGTCAACTGCATTAATTAGGAAAACAAAGTACTTTTGCAAAATGTTCAAAATCAGCATGAAAACAGCAAAATCATTTCCCAACTTTTGCTATACTGAGAGAGTATAGATATTATTAGTCACTGATAAACAAATCAATCTCAACATGATTGTTTGTGAGGAAATATTTGCAAAAAAATGTGAGATTTTCTTACATGTTTACCCTATTTAAAGAGGGGGTAAAACAGAACAGTCAAGCTAGGCCTATGCAGATAAATGGTGTTATAAAGACCCTATACAAATTTTCGAAATTCTTATAATACCGTAATAGAGGTGTAGAGGGGTAGCATTATGGTAAATGGAACAGCTTGTATTTATACAGTACAGGTCACAATTGACATCCCTACGGCTTCGCGTATGTTACTCGTAAGTTACGCGTAACGTACGCATAACTCACGGCTTTGGTTTCGCGTAACTCGCCACAATCGCGTAACTCGCCTCGTTAATCACTGCGTAGCTAGCGAAATTCGCGTAACTCACCTCGTAAGTTACGCGTAACATAGCTCGTGAGTTGTTGCGTAAGTTACGAGTGACTTACACGAAACTTTCGCGAATTTAGGGATGTCAATTGTGACCTGTA
Source organism: Notospermus geniculatus (assembly GCA_002633025.1). Classification (NCBI taxonomy): domain Eukaryota; kingdom Metazoa; phylum Nemertea; class Pilidiophora; order Heteronemertea; family Lineidae; genus Notospermus; species Notospermus geniculatus. Next base: position 85,619 of record NMRB01000879.1, read on the forward strand.
CTGTACCTAAGCTGTTCCACCTACCATTATGCTACCCCTACTATATTACGATATTTTTAGAACTTACAACATTTTTATGACCTGGACTCGCGTCGAGGTAAGTTGAATTTTCCCGTACCTACGGTAAGGTACGCCGGGGCAACACATTCCCGAGCATCTTGGCCTACAGAAATCCCTTGGGAAATATCCAAAGTCTCTGTGGGTTCAATTCTGGTAGGAAGCAATGTCTTTCACCTTAGAAACCCGATTTCTATTTCATATTCAAAGTCTCTGTTGGATGGTGAAAGATATCTTGTCCTAGTGCTAACATTTTTCTGAACCCTTCTCAGAGGGGTACTTGTCAACAAGTGAAACCCATGATCACGTGATCTCTAGTAACACGTCATTTCATTGATGAGGATCATCGCTAAACGTTCTCGAAGGTCTGACCACGCCCTTGCGAAGACGACTCTATTACCGTGTTTCACACCTCTGACCCAGAGGAATCGGAACCAGTCATAGTTGGTTCAGGCCTCTGGGCGGCTTGAGATGTATAGGCCTAGGAGTAGGCCCATGTGTGGATTAATTGTAACATCGACAATACTGGCTTGGCATAGGCCTAGAATGATGGGATTATACGTTCCGAGTCGCGGTTCGTTCGAGCCTGCCCGGGTCCACATTTTTTTGGGAAGATACGCATGTGCAGAAAGCGCAACAGGGGCGACGTCGTGATTCCATCACGCTCGGCTTGAGTCAGCACCTGGGCAACCAGGCGGCGGCGTAGTGTGACGTATACACCAAACCTAAATTAGGCCCACAAATAATAATTGCACGCCCTGCTTACTCAATTCCACGTCTCACACTTCAGTTTTTACGGTCTTCATAGTTTTCCATGCGTTCCAGCCTCAAACGCGCCTTAGTCATGGAGCGCAGGCCATTTTTTGACATTCTCGAAAAATTATTTCATAACCATATCACAGCGGTGTTCCACATTTGACGTCAGTTTGCTTCGCAGATTGGCCGCGTCGCGGCGTTCCGGGAACATGGCGTCCAGCCGAACTAATGCCCGCTGTACGCGATCAATTTTTCATCCAATTTTCTGAATATCCTCAATAAAGGCATACATGCGAGTTTATACATTGAAGCCCCAATAGGCCCGGAATCTGAATTTCCAAAAAACTGGATGAAAAATTTGATCGTGTACAGCGGGCATTACGCCACAGCTTTAAATGCGCCGTCTGTCTGTGGTTTACTACGCAGCCAATCAAAATCACGCATCGTGTTATCATAACGGTCATGACGGCTGTTTGTGCAGGATACTTCAGATCTACATTTGGGATTCAGCTGAGTTTCATAGTGTGTAGTGCCGGCCTGAAGAAGACCCCGACGGGGTCGAAAATTTGCAAGATTCTGGAAGTTGACTTCCTTTTTATTATCATTTTGTGTGTCAGTTTTTGTGCTCTTTCTTTCTTTGGATATCCACATAGGAAAGCATGGGGAAGAACAAATGCAGGTCAAAATACATTAGGGAGTTTTCGCAAAGCCCCCGAAACGCCAACGTGAACGCCAAACCCATTGTTCGATGCCACGAAGAGAGCACCGAACAAAAGGAAAGACGTTCGCGTTGGCGTTTCGGGTGCTTTGCGAAAACTCCCCAATATTAAGATGTTCGGGACTACGCAAGTACAAACATCCACTGGTCAGCCACTCCAGGTACGTTGGGTTATGACCAGCTAGAGTCGGGTTCATCCTTCACAGCCCTGGGCCAAGTGAACTCATCAACGCCAAGTTTGTGGCCAGTCGTTTCTCAATGAAATAATTGTCTGAGAGGACATTTGGTTAGTGTTATATAATGCTTGGACGATGAATGGCCATGTAGGTTCCCCACGTGGGCATGTGGGCGAACTAGTAGGCCACAATCTTTGCTGGAAAGATCTAATAGTGCACTCACTCAGGCAGACTACAAAACCACCGTAGTAGATGACCTGGCAAAAATAATTGATAAGTACCTTACTACATGTAGTGTGTTTGACGAAACTCCCCGTTTTGATGAGTGCAGATAAAGCATACTGTCATTTATTTTATTGTGGGGAAAAAACCGTCGCATTAGGCTACATCTTGTTGTGTTCTCTGGCATCATCTCCATATCATATTTTCTGCTTACATGCCGCAGGTGACACAATTGCAATAACACGTTCAAACCGATAACGATGACTTGCTCTCCGGGAAGTGAGCGAGACACATGCGATGCAGTCAACAGTTCCTCGTCGGAAACGGAGGTTTCACTGGCGTTCTCGAGAAACTGGGTGATGGTGGATGCATTACAAATAATTAGAGCTTCGTTAGTGTACATCACTGTCATTGGTGTCATTGGGAACATCATCTCTCTCCTTGTGACAACACTCAAAGACAACAGAAAACTTAGCACCTGCGTCTATATGGCAGCGTTATCTGTCGTCGATACAATGGTACTACTAACTCAGGGGATCAATCTCATACGGGAATTTACCTTGTCTACGGAACAAAGTGTCACGGCATCTGCTGTTTTGCTGCAGAAGTAAGTAGCCTATACATACACCCTTATTCATAAGTAAATTCACAGCTAATAAACTTGAATACTTCCCAAAATCGTCAGTGGAATTAACTTTTACTTTTTTACGACAGATATTTACGGACTTAAGCAAGGTTCATTGGCGCACGGATTCGGTCCGTTTTCAGTCCATTTGACCCTATTTTTGCGGATACGACAACGCAAAAGTCAATGTGATCGGATTTTTTACGGACCTGAGTTGGACAAAATCCGTGAGCCAATGAACCCTGCATTAAGGTGCGTTTAGCTGACACGCGGAATGCGGATTGCGGAACGCGGAAGCGAAAAATGCAACGCATTTTCGCAAACAACATATCTTTCCGCCAGGGTTTCCGCGTCCCTATACCGCATTCCGCGTGTCAGCTAAACGCAGCCTTAAGCTACGTTTAGCTGACACGCGGAATGCAGATTTGCGGAACTCGGAAGCGGAAAATGCAATGCATTTCGCATACAACATATCGCTTCCGCCGGGGATTCCGCGGCCCTATACTGCATTCCGGATATCTGGTAAACGCAGCTTTGAGACCAAAAATATCATAAACTTGCATGAGTTGTATTTTTGACATAATTTCTATACAAAAGTGAGATTTTCAATTGCATATTTTTTAAAACTGAAACCAACGTCAGTTTAAAGCTTTCCTGTTTCTTTTCTGTACACACACGAAGAAATTTTCAGATTTTCGATCGGATCTTCGATATCGTAATTAGGGAGTTTTCGCAAAGCCCTCCCCCCGAAACGCCAACGCCCGTTGTTCGTTGCGACGAAGACAGCAGCGAACAATAGCATATAGACGTTCGCGTCGGCGTTTGTATTTTGGTGGCTCGTTTTGTGGCTATTTGACCGAATATTTTCTGACTTGGTGTGATCAGGTGTTTGGAACTCAAGGCTTGCCCAGGAACATTTCGATTTAACATATTTGTCATTTGCTCTTCTGGTACATTCACCCAGGTGAACACATGGTCCATGGACCATTTAACTGATTACTTCAACGATGAAAAAAAATTACAGGTTCTCATTGTACTCCGCCAACACATTTGGCATCGCATCAGGTCTTTTCCTGGCTATGATGAGTCTGGATCGGGCCATCGCAATCCAGTTTCCACTGAAGGCAAAAATTATCTGTACACCTTCGAATGCCAGGAAAATCATTGTTTGTGGGTTTCTTTTGCCAGCTGGGATAAACATAAATTTCTTCTTCACATATCGCATCGAACGTGACCCGCTAGCTGGCGGTTTGACGGAAGTGTTAGACTACCCTGATCCCGCTTGGGTGGAGACAGTTGTCGGTTGGTATTTGTTATTATTCGGTTCTGTCATCCCTTTTAGTATCATAATATCGTGCAACATCATCATCATCGTCAACGTGCGGATTGCCGCTAAAAAGTGGCAAAGGATTGACACCAAAACTGTGTCAACAAAAGATAGAGAGAATCACTTAACAAGAATATTAGTCCTTGTGTCACTTGCATATCTAATTTTCTCAATCCCTCTTCGAGTGTCACCCGTGATATTCAAAATACCTCAGCTTCAAGAAATGTTCGATTTCTGTGATGATTACTGGAAAATGATGTATAATCTCGTGCGAACGATATTATTTTTGTTCTGGACCTTTAACTTTGCTATCAATTTCTTTCTCTATCTCGTCGGTGGCGGACAGAAGTTCAGGAATGACACTAAGAAGGTATTAACGTTTATCTGCCATTGTAACATATATGCGACTGTTTGAAGACATCTCGACATTACAACACTATACACGTACCTCTAATACCAAAAATTTGGTATCATAATAGAAAGGTCCCAGCTCTCACTGCTTCGTTTGCTCACCTCTAATTCAATACCGATTGTAACAGCTCTTGCAGAAATGGTCGGTACCAGCAGAGAGCATGGTTACTTCGGGAAAAGGGAGATACTTCTCAGATCAGAACGGAATTTCGACGTCATTTCTTTGACGGAGAGCGGCCTCTTCCTGACAACTATTTTTGACGAGTATGAGTCAGTACTCGTAATTCTGCAGTAAAGTACATGTAAATCCTGAACGCAGTTGCAGACATGTTGTGAATGGATTTATTTTTCCAACATTGTCCTTAACATAGGACATGCCGATACCATCAAGAAACAAGTCAAGGAAGTCAAGCGACGTCATTGACGCCATTTTAGGTGCTCAAGTTGCGTCATGAGAAAATTACGTACTTTTTACAGGAAAAATGAAAAAAAAACGTATGTTTTTATCGCTATCATATCACGTCGTTTTAAGAACATGTGTGACCCGATCTGCCAAACATAGGCGCAAGTCGCAGGTGATCATCGTTGGTCATCAGTTTAACCAACTATTGTCGCTGCGCTCCACTACTATTGTCAAACCGCAGAAAGGTACATTTCAGCTGTTGTGTTGCAAGGCCATTAACCCTTTCCCCGTTGGCGACTTGCGCCTACTTTTGGTATATTTGGTCACATGTAATGTCCAGGGACATTGTGCTCACCTCTGTGATAAGTCTCTTTGGTAAAGTAAAACTGTGATTCTCATGGTGAATGATGAAGAATCAATACAGATAAGGTAAAGCTGAATACACCAATTTGTATGACCTGATCAGTTCAGGTGTAAAGTTTTTCAGTGTTTCCGTGTGTCAGTGTTCCCTGTATTGTTCTGGAAACACTGGCAGATATATAGACACGTTTCTCTGTGTGTCCTCCATTGTCGAATCGCGGCTTATTCCGTCAGACAATAGCAGGGGAACACTCGCAGATGGGGAACGCTCCAAAACGTTACACCGGTGCCAATCAATGTTATAAACTCAGTTGATGGCCGTCAGAAGGAGTATGATTTATGAATACAAGTCTAACTTGTGGGAGAAGTTAGTAGTATTTGTAAACAAACTGCTTTCCGGTCTAGGTCACAGATGTCAAAAATTCTGTTTTTCAGGACGGCCACCTGGCGGCCATATTTGAAGTTACAACTAAAATTTTAGCAGAAATGTAGATGATACTGGTTGGTATCATATTTCGCGGATGTGATGGTACTAGGTGCCTTGGCGACTGTCCCCTCTTGGTGATGATTGGGGCCCTATCAACACTGGGAACGATGGGTGAGTTGGCCATTCTGGAGCAATGATGATTCCCGTTGCATTTTCGGTACAAAATAGGGAGGTTTCGCAAGCGCCCCGTTAGGCCCCACGACGACGTTTATCTATTGTGTGGGTATACCCAAACAATAGATAAACGTCGTCGTATGGCCTAACCGGGGGCTTGCGAAACCTCCCTAATAACGTTGTGGTTAACGTTTACGTTTATCGTTTGATTTCTAAACCTTAGGGGATGCGTTTCGTAGTGTTATATCATGCTTATATCATGCTTGGATAATGAATGGTCACGACGTCATGTAGGAGAACCCGTTGGCCATCTTTGTTTGAAAGGTTTTAATACTTTTGTTGGAGGGTGATCAAGGAACCAATGAGGGATTCAGTGTCTGTTTCGAACACCCTATTCCTAGAATGTACGTATACATGCGATGATTTTCGATATAGTTGTACTAGATGTTTGATGAGCGATAATATACAGTACAGGTCACAATTGACATCCCTACGGCTTCTTGTAAGTTACTCGTAAGTTACGCGTAACTTACTCGTAACTCACGGCTTTGGTTTCGCGTAACTCACTGCGAAACTCGCCAAAATCGTGTAACTCGCCTCCTAAATCACTGCGTAGCTAGCGAAATTCGCGTAACTCACCACGTAACTCACCTTGAAAGTTACGCGTAACATAGCTCGTGAGTTGTTGCGTAAGTTACGCATACCTTACGCGAATTTATGGATGTCAATTGTGACCTGTACTGTATGTGTGCCGGATCGATTTCTGGAGAGACACCTAGGCCTACACATCAGATGGACAAGATGCTCCCTCCTACTTCTGCCTGTTGAAGAGACCGGCAACGAAGTTGAATATAGGTCAATATAATACATCATGTACCCACATACCCAGGGTTTCCGCCAGGATTGTCAAGGAGGGGGGGGGGGATTCATCAAAAAAAATGTTTCATTTTTAGCTGAGCTGACCAAAGGTCAGCGGAGCTATTCATATGACTAAAATGGCTCAAAATGTGTGTGTGTCTGTCTGTCTGTCTGTCTGTCTGTCTGTCTGTCTGTCTGTCTGTGTGTCTGTTAAACTGGCACATTTTGCTATCGTTAGGCCCAGGGGCATGAAACTTGGTGGAGTGGTAGGCCCTATGCAGGGCTTGAAACAGCACAAAAAAAATTTGCGATTTGACCTATATTAGGCCCTCCAGGGGGCATTTTCCGTAAAATGGAAAACCCCAATAACTCAGCCCAGAAGCAATATATCGAATAGAAATTGATAGGGTATGGAGCTTGATTTTCGATACACCAAATGCGGCGGTAATTAATTCGAAATTTGTTCTCCAGGGGGCGCTAGCTGACAAAATAGAAAACAGCACTATTTAAATTTCCCGCGCCAGTTACTTTGACGGATGTTGGATGCTCTTTTGTTCATGGAATGAGGAATCATGGGAAAGATGCTTATGCTTGCAGAAAGTGAATCGAGACGAAAAATATACCTATTATAATCGCATAAAATCCCTATGATCAGACACAATCGCCTTATGAAATCATACGTGAGTGGTATTTTAGAGCATTATCAATCAATAGCTGAAAGTATCTTGCACCAAAACTACAGGAGTGGGTTCAAAATATGACGATATATATTAGGAAAAATTCATAATAATCGAACCGAGCAGACGATCTCGGCTTCATGCACGTCATTCCAAGTCTTCGACTGGGGCTGCTTTCATAGCGTGTTGTCAGAAAAATTGCTAACATTTCACATATTTTGATTATTTAAAACGTACTTAGTCTGATTGAGACCATTAACGATGAAGTGACAGGAAAATTTTAGTGGAATCCGCCGATATGGATGGTACCTCGCTTTTCACGGCTAGATCTCTTCTCTCTTATCGGCTTCATTCGTCATTTCGAGTCTCCGACTCTGGCTGTTTTTGTAGCGCATGACAATAAAAATTCCTTATATTTCACATATTTAGAGAGCTCGATATGTCTTTAGTTTGATAGGGGCTATCAACGACGAAGGGATAGAGAATTCTTGCTTTAATCACATAATTTCAAGATGCACTCTCGCTAGGTCCACAACGGCAACAGCGGCGACAGTCATAGATTTTCTCTTATTTTGTTTACATAAACCGAGGAGAGACCAATTCCGTCTCGGCCGCGGCTTATCCTTCCTCAAAGAGGTTCATGTTGAACTGTCAGAGACAGTCAACAACAAACAAATTTTCTATTGAATGACAAGATACTATTGAATGGTAGACAACATCGCCGATCGCTAGATAATTATGCCCTTTCTCACTTCATCCACCATAGTGACGTCATGGATTGGTTCTCAGCTATTAACTCCTTGCCACCCAATGGGTCTCAAAAGATATCTACACCTGCACCAAGAATTGCTGGCCTATTATCTGGTATTAACCCATTCTCACCAGGTAGGTCTAATACGACATCTACCTCGACTCATACATGTAAGTGGTATATTAATAATAATAATAATAATATTTATTATATTTTAGTGCTAAATTGAACGCTAAAAGCATTTTCTAAGCACTTTACAAAAAACATTATCTTGCATTGGATTGAGATAAGTAAGATATAACTAGTTTAAAACATTGAAGTTTAAAACATTTAGTTAAAACATTTGAGATAAGAGTCAGATAAAAACAGTCAACATTCAAATGATTTTTTAAAAAGGAAAGTTTTCAAATGTTTTTTAAAAGCACTGGTGCATGAGAGCTCACGCATCGAGGCTGGGAGAGAGTTCCACAGCCTCGGAGCCCCGACACCGAGACTGCGATCCCCATACAATCCCTTGGATCGAGGAATGGCTAAAAGCCAAGGATCGACAGAAGACCGCAGCCGTCGGGAAGGAACTCGAAGGCCAAGCAACTCTCTCAAATACATGGGACTCTCCTCCTGATGTACAACTTTGTGAGCAATCAGGAGGATTTTGTACTCGATGCGCGATCTCACAGGCAACCAGTGCAGTTCCTTTAAAACGGGAGTAATATGGTCCCGCCTCCCGGTCCGCGTGAGGAGCCTTGCCGCAGAGTTCTGCGCTTTCTGTAGGCGGTGAATCTCGTACTCAGGCAGACAAGCATTACATGTGTCGTCATGGATTGACAAGCATTGACATGTGTCGTCATGGATTTGCGGATGACATCCGATGTGATGGTCCGTAGCTTCAAGTCCGGTGGGAAGCTAGTAGCGGGTACTTAAAGACCAGTTGAGCCAAGGTACTTATGTTTGGCATCAAACTAAAGCTAATGAAGTGTAGGTTTGAAATGACGTACTTCCATGACCTAGTGACCTACTTAAACACTAGTCGGACCAAGGTAGTCATGTTTGGTATCAAACTAAAGGTAATGAAGTGTAGGTTTGAACTGACCTACTTCCATGACCTACTGACCTACTTAAGACCATTTGAGCCAAGGTAGTCATGTTTGGTATCAAACTGAAGGTAATGAAGTGTAGGTTTGAAGTGACCTACTTCCATGACCTAGTGACCTACTTAAAGGCTAGTTGAACCAAGGTAGTCATGTTTGGTATCAAACTAAAGGTAATGGGGGTAGGTTTGAAGTGACATACTTCCATGACCTAGTGACCTACTTAAAGACTAGTTCGACCAAGGTAGTCATGTTTGGTGTCAAACTAAAGCTAATTAAATTAAGTGTAGGTTTGAACTGACCTATTTCCATGACCTACTCACCTACTTAAAGACCAGTTGAGCCAAGGTAGTCATGTTTGGTATCAAACTAAAGTAGGTTTCAACTGACCTACTTCCATTCCATAACTTGAGATCTGCGATATTTGCTTGCTCGCCATTAAAAGGTGCGATATTCGTACTTGTCTCACTTTTCCCCTGTCAACCTCTTGAGTTGCCAAGTCATAGTCAGCTGAGCGCAAGGCCTATGGGCCTCTTGTTTACCCTCCAAAATGCAAAATGAGTCTTCCTTCTGCATGAAAATTGCATTTGAAATGTAACAAATTAAAGAAAAACACTACTGAAGTGAAAATAGTGATATTTGAAAAAGGTTAGCCTGCAAACTTGAGGGGGGATATCCCCTCCTTGCCTCAATCATGGGGGTGATAAGTCCCCCCCGTCCCCCCTCTGTATGAAACGCTGATACCATTCATTCGAGATCCCCAGTGCTTCGGGTTTTCGGTCGGTTTCTTAGTTTCGGCTGGGAGAAATTCGACATGCAAATGCATCATTAATTCATTTTATCTTTTTTGTCGCTATCTTTCGGCAATCTCCATTCTTCTAGAATCTGTGTGCATGAGGTATGCCAATCTCTCCCTGGCGGCGGAATCGGGAACCAACGCGATAAGACTGGTGTCTTGTTCCATACACGGCCTGTGGTAAACCTAGGCTAGACTGGTACTCTGTCGAAACCTCCGCTGGCCAAATGGCCGCCATCCCTTTCATCAATAGAGAGGTTAAGATCCTGAACGCGAATGGCAAACATGAAACGCGAGTGACGTCAGTCAGCAGCCACGTGACTAACCCAGTCGCGTTTGAACGCCTTTTCTTATACGGGAATTCCTCTTCCTAAATCTATTGTCCTGAAAGAGGTCCTGGGCTTAGGTAATCCGAATGAATAGCCGAGACAGATCTTCTTACGGAGGTCTTGGCTGTGAACCCCATATTCAAGGAATCGATCCAATTGGCATGATGTAATGTTTGTAGAGGGGTCAGTTCGGTCACACTCAATTATGCCGGAGACACTAGCCCTGGTTACACTACATAAGCCCTGGTTACACTACATAGAAATCCCTGGGCTTTGTGAGCCCGTGTCAAGCCCGGGCCTGAAAAACACCGCCTGAGACCCGGCGAGCGTCTACACTACTAAAATCTAGCTGAACTTAATTACTACGGCCGAATCAGTTAATGTCGCCCTGGGTATAACAGAAATATACCCAGGTTCAATGTCGTCCTACAAAACTATACCCTAGGTATAGTTCGATCTACAAAAGTATACCCAGTATCGTAGTTTTGAGCCTAGGTACGAGTTAGGAATGGATGGGCGCCATTTTGTTTCTCGCTTCAAATGAGACGGCATTTTGCAATCAACATCTTCAAAATATCAGCAAATAGGCCTCTTGTCAGGTGTTGTGCTCATCGATAGCATGGGTAAACTGTTGACATTTGTCTGAACACAGTGGTCCAAACATATCGCAAGTTTGCTCATTTCTTTGAAAGTGTGAGCTTAAAAGCTCACACATTCAAAGAAATGAGCAAACGAACAGAGCCGGTCGGCGCCCCATATGTTTGTTCGGCGTCGTGCGTTCATACATCTGCGAGCCGTGCTGCGAGTACTCTTGCGGGTTTGAGTGACGATAAACGGCACGAAAATTTCTTTGATGCCTGTCGGTAGGCCTACGATAAATTAAAATGGTGCCCTACGTGTCGGGCGCGAAAGCGATGTTTTTCGACTTGTCATAGCCTACTTGTGCATGGTCATCTGGCATTTGCAAGAACAATCTCGTCTTCAGGTGCGGTATCCAATCCTCGGTATACTTTTGTAGATCGTACTATACCCAGCGTATAGTTTTGTAGGACAACATTTAACCTGGGTATATTTCTGTTATACCCAGGACGACATTAACCGATTCGGCATTACTACGCCCAGCGATAGGGTCGCTACTGGCACGCACTCTTCACGAGGAGGAGTCGCTAAATTGCAGTGGTGGTTGGCTTCCCGTTGCCAGTTGTTACCTTGACATTGTCAGTTTTTTGTTAAAAAAAGTTTGTTTATTCCGCGTTCTCATCACATTTTATCATGATATCTGAAATCTGTTAAGACAATTCTCGCTCGTAAAAACCTACGTTTTCAGAACTTACCATGCCCTACAAAGGCTGCACTAGACACGCCGCCTGTCGGGGTGTGCTGAACTAGATAAAGCCCGGGTCTATTGCGTCTACACTACTTAAAAAATCCGCTTGTGATGCGGGTCTAAATTAAGCCCTCCAAAAACTCTTCGAACTCGGAGGGCTTAAAAAGCCCGGGCTTTTCATCCCCGGGCCTATTAGACCCTGGTTTTTAACAGGTGAAGACAGAAAAAGCTCGGGTGCGACGCGGGTTTTCATGTAGTGTAAATAAGGCTATAGAAATCCCCGGGCTTTTGAGCCCGTGTCAACCTCGGGCCTGAACAAAAAACCGCCTGACACCCGACGAGCGTCTACACTACTAAAATCTAGCTGAACGTAATTACTACGCCCAGCGATAGGGTCGCTACTGGCACGACTCTTCACGAGGAGGAGTCGCCAAATTGCAGTGCTGGTTGGCTTGCCGTTGCCAGTGGTTACCTAGACTGGTACCCGATCCTAACTATTTTACATCGGGCTTTTGCATATGTTAGGACCGGGCGTGCCTACCGCCTTCGTCCTTCTGATTGGTCGGTGCTGGCGCAGGTGGTTAGTATGTGAACTATTATGTTGATAGATTTTCTACTTTTAACATGGAAAACCCCCGGCGTGATTGGTGAATTTCCTGGGTCAAAGGTCGGTCACCTTCTATCTGCATTCTGGTACGTCAGCCGTATTGAGAATTGAATAAATTTACATAATTTACATAACATTTTCAAGTGACGTCACTGTCAGAATTCCTCCACAAATGGCGGCCACGACTGGTCCTACCATTCAAAAGCGACACCATCGGTAGGACCAGGTACTAGTCTAGTGGTTACCTTGACATTGTCAGTTTTTTGTAATCTTGTGATAAACAACAAAATAAGGCAGATAAAATAAAGGTTTATTTTCCTTGGCACCTTATTTTACATACAAAGTACAATACATATACAGTGAACAATAGACAAATACAAGGTATATCACAAGATTACGAATAATTAATTTTAGTTTTACATTCTGCCGGCAGAGGCCACCAGGGGAAGTAGTGCTGATTTGTCCTGAAGAAAACCCCTTCCAAACGGGGTCACCGAAAAGGCTGCAAAGTCAGCTTTTTCGTTATCAATTCTTTTCAAAAGTTGTGTATTACAAAAGTTCGTACTTGAATGTTCCCGCTGATACATACAGTGGACAATTGGAACTTATGATTTGACCAAAATTTGACTGATCTTTTCATCCCACATTGGGTCGTTTCTCAACCTGGTTCTATAGGGGGCGTTCTTCTTGCTTGATAAGACCTTGGCAAATGTCCAGGGGGCACAAATCCGAGGGCAAATGTCCGGGGGGCAAATGTCCTAGAACCATTGAAGGGTACATTACGAAAATAGTGAGGTTTCGCAAATCTGATGATCCAGATTTTGATCGTGCGTCGGACGCCGATGGTCTTGCGTCGAAGTATAAGCTAGGCTTAAGCCTACTTCATTACGTCGGCGTCCAGATTTTGATCGCGCGTCGGACGCCGATGGTCGTGCGTCGAAGTATAAACTAGGCTTCAGCCATACCAAAGAAATTATAGTCATTTAGACAGGATTCGAACCGTCGACTTTCTGATTTGCAATCAACCACTCTATCCACTCAGCCAACGAGCCAACTGACACGGACATGATTTGGGTTCGTCATAGGCGTAAAGCCTAGTTTTTACTTCGACGCAAGACCATCGGCGTCCGACGCACGATCAAAATCTGTACGCCGACATAAGCCTACTTCATTAGGTCGGCGTCCAGATTTTGATCGCGCGTCGGACGCCGATGGTCGTGCGTCGAAGTATAAACTAGGCTTAAGCCTTCGACATAGAAAACGTGGGAAGCCTACCAACAAGTTCGGTGGCCGAATGCGGAAGACGGTGAAGCAAAGATAACAGAGCGTGGGTTCGATTCCCGGCTGGGTCAAAAACAATTTCTTTCAAAAAAAAGTGTTCAGCAGGAGCTCATCAGAGGATGTTGACACCTCGACAGCTCAAAGACAAATAAGGTGGCGCTCTCCTGACCTCGTGGGGTCTACCATGTTCTGAGCCTTCGTTTGAGGTGTTTGCAGGGCGTTTGCAATTTTTGGGAAATTGAGATTCCGGGCCTACTTTGACTTCACTGTATAAACCCGCATGTGGGCCTTCATTGAGCATATTCAGAAAGTTGGATGAAAACTTTCATCGTGTACAGCGGGTATAAGCTCACAGCATCCATGCTCCACTTCATCTGAAGTCGCTAATTTTAGTAAAAGCGCCTTCTGCGCATGTAACGGGCATTCGTATTTCGTATTTTATGCGAAACTCCAAATTTTGCGAAGTACGAAATACGAACACGAACTCGATTTTCGTGTTCGGTTTTCGCAGTTCGTAAGGGTGCGAAACCTCCCTATTAACATGCTCACACGTACACTTGCAGTGAATATCAATGAGGAACCCGCAGAACTACGCCACGACGTGGCGCTGTCAGTGTAAGACTCGGAAGTCCTATTTTCTAACATTATTTCCATTTCCTTCTTGCCCCAAAATAAACCACTCTCTTTGGTTCAATTTTGATTAAATTACAGTGTCCTGTTTCATGTTCAAAGTTCTCCATATATCACTCCTTTGTTTTGTCAGAAATGCCACAGGATGCCAATACTGACAACGTCTTCTGGGGAAATTTCCACGGAAAATTGTGTAGAAAAATGTACACCTGCTTTGACGACGTGACGTCAATAGCGAAAAAAGTGACGTCAGTACGTCATTCGGGTCTTATACTGACTGCGCCATCTGCAGTCATGCGGGTTCTTCATTAAATAAACCTGCCCCCCTCGTTACGTCCACCCTGTGTTATGGTGGTCGTATTACTGAGGACTTACTGTATTTAGCGTAATTATTACGCCTGGCGTAATGGTGCGGAGAAAACCGGGAAACATGGTACCTTTTTCGATGCCTATGCAGAAACATTCACCTGTGCATGTGCGACACCTCGGGGACGAGGTCAGTTAGTCCCGCTGAGGGAGTGTTCACTATTTTGCTAAATCTGTAAAATCCAGCATCCATTATGTTTCTCGATTCGATGCAAAATTGCCTGGATAAACCACCTTCGTTGAAGGTACAGTATCAACTGCCCACCTAGATAATCCTTATTTTGTTTGTATAGCCTGTACCCACCATCAAAACAGAAGTAAATTGATGTGAATGCCGGTAATACTGACTTTGGCGAGGCAATCCTGAAATCACAGTGGCAAGTGAAATACCGCCGGGAAAACCCGAAAAATTAAAAGCCCCACTCGGCACGCGCATTGTCGCGATGACGTCGTCCGCTCTTGTGCGTCGCTGAGTAATTTTGATTTCTTATGACG
>NMRB01000879.1:100935-111264 GCA_002633025.1 Notospermus geniculatus
CGAATGGGAAGTTTGTTTTGAGTCCTAAAGATCGAGCTCGTGGACTAGCCTAGGCCTACAATTTGTTCCTTTCTTAATTTCTTTTTAATTTAGGCCTACATTTTCGTTTGTTTATTCACAGAAATCATAAGGCCTGTAACGGTGCTCACTTCGTGAGCCACGTGGTCGCGGATAACTCCGTGAGTTATGGGATCACTGCGCCAGTTTTCAAGAACTACTTCCTATGCTAGCAAATAATGATTTCTCCCTTGGCGTAATATTACGCTAAATCGGCGTAATATTACGCAAAATACAGTAAGCCTTACTGAGTGTCTATTGTTTGCATCAGATATGGAACATTCGTTGGTTTCCTGGCTAGCAGCGGCGTAATTTATTAATATCCGGTGGTAGTTAAATATTTTACATCGGACCACGCTCTACCTAGCATCCGAAACGCATTTGATGAAATGGTCAAGGTTTAGTAAGAATAATATTTATCGTCAGATATGGAAAGTTGCAATATAGCGCACCCAGTCTTGATTGACACTCGATGATGTGACACAAATGACATATGGGCCATTAGCAACAGGATTTAAAGCAATATGTGCCGGAAGTAGAATCATAAAACCATGAAATTTCCAGTCCCTGGACATGATATTATCACAAAATATTGTAGACCTGATCATGGGCCCAATGTTACTCTAGAAGCTTCCTTAAAGCTGAACTGCATGAACGAAAAAAAAAACATGCGACGAGCAAGAGAAATGCTAACGCCCTGCAAACACCTCAAACGAAGTCTCAGAACATGATAGACCAACGATATCAGGAGGGCGCCACCTTATTTGTCTTCGAGCTGTCAAAGCGTCAACATCCTCTGGTGAGCTCCTGCTGAACACGTTTTTTGAAAGAAAAATGTTCGCCCCAGCTGGGAATCGAACCCGCGCCATGTTACCTTTGCTCCACAGTCTTCCCCATTCGGCCACCGAACTTGTTGGTAGGCTGCCTGTGTTTTCTCTTATTCGTAGTATTATTACGCAAGTCGAAGGTCTACGTCTATGACAAACACAAATCACGTCCTTATCAGCTGGCTTGTTGGCCGAGAGGATAGAGTGGTGGATTACAAATTAGAAGGTCGACGGTTCGAATCCCGTCTAAAGAACTATATTTTTTTTCTTTGAATATTGTAGGAGGTGTCCGGACAAATAAGGTGGCGCCCTCCTGGCCTCGTTCGGTCTATCATGTTCCAAGCCTTCGCCTGATGTGTTTGCAGGGCGTTTGCAATTCTCTTGCTCGTCGCATGGGGGCTTTTTGTTCACGCAGTTAAGCATTAACCTTTTAAAGGTTAATGCTTAACTTAAAGAGAATTATACATTAATAATGTCACACTGTGGCAACTGTTGTGGCGAATCCAGGTGTAAAAGAAATCCAAGTCCCCCAGGAGCCAAAGTCCGGGTTTATTGTTCAGCGTGGGATTAGAATGTATGGCTAGAGAGACCATGACCGTTCGAATATAGCCTTACAATAGCGGGCTATTTTTGGTGGACTTGCATTCCTAGGACGCTGATTCCTGTCACACATGTGTAATGTGTGAGAATGCCCCCCGAATGACAATGCTCGCTTTACTGTTCGGCAGACACTTAAATACAGAAAGACATGTTTATCAGTGCCTCCCTCATTGTCACGTTGCCGCTTTTTCCGTCAATATTTTGTTTGGGGGCATTGGCAAACGGGGGGGGGGGGGGGGGNACATTACACCGGTGTGAAAGAAATCCAAGTCCCCCAGGATCCAAAGGTTACTCATAAAACCCGAAATGAAATGGCCAAAATGATCGAAATGGACGAAATGATCGAAATAGATGAAATGACTTTACACTTATGTGGCCTATTATGATTTTTCAAGTAAACTGACAGCTTTAAGTCTGTGGTACATGTACCGGTAGCGCAAGTTTGCCGTAGGCCTACATCATGACATGCAACAATAGACATGATAGCAACATGCATAAAATCAGGACATGGCAAGATAAAAATTGCCGTTAGGAAAATTGGTAATGGCATTGGGCCGTTTCATTTTAACTCAGCCAGTCGCCACGCATGACGCTGCAGTATCTTACCACGCGGTACACTGGTTCCAGTTTTGCCGCTACGTACCGCCACCTTTAATTTTGGCGGGAGTTTTTTTTAAAGATGTACATCATGAATATACCTCAGCGGTGAGGCTGACTTTATTTTACAAATATTCTAGCTTAATAGCCATAAATTACCTTTCTTCCACAAGAATGCTCCGATCATGTCAACATGGCGCTGTGGAACAACCAAGCATGCAATACAATTAATTCCAAATTCCCTTTCGTAACTTGTGCCAAAAAGGGTGAATGTCGCCCTGGGTACCTCTAAAGAATACCCAGTTTGAAATTCCCGCTTGGTGAGATACCTGGAATCCAGGTTAACCGTTCAGCTCGTCATGACATTATGGCGACCAGAGTGCCAGACTCGCGTCTAAAACAGTATCTCGCCGTATACCGTCATACAGAGATGGCATTTTTGTGTCCAAAGGCCGCGAAGTTAAAAGCAAATATGTTGAGCTCGACAATGACGGGAAATTTAGACCAAAACCAGGAGTTCAGAACTCAAATATTTCAAATATTTAGCGGATAATCAGTCAAATTTTGAGATTCCACGGATTGAAGAATGGTGATTTGGCAATCGGCACCACAGCGAACGTACCATATTCGACCTGGATTCCCGGTATCTCACCAGGCGGGAATTTCAAACTGGGTATCCTTTAGGTTCCTAAAGGGTACCCAGTACGACATTCACCCTTTTGGCGTAACTTTTGGGGAATCCCATTTCAGTGCACGTTTACTTTTGGGGCTGCAGGGTAGATTGTAAATTTGGTTTTTTGAAATGTAAAATATGAAAATAAGCAAGAATATATAAGTACCAAGAATGTACAACTTAGTAATCAATCAAACGAGTAGTATAAAAGTGGGGATACTGGGACAAAGCCAACTTTCACTTGGGATTTCATCCCAGTATCCCTCCAGTTAAAATTTCCCACTGTTCCCCCAGTTAAAATTTCCCACTGTTATCCCAGTTAAAACTTCCCCAGTATTCCCCAGTTGAAAAACCAGGATTTAATAGATTTCATTTTATAAATAAAAATCAGTATTAACTTCAGTTAATACTATACTCACTTTTATTTCAGTGTTCCTCCAGTTAAAAATCCTTAGTATCCCTCCAGTTAAAAATCCTTAGTATCCCTCCAGATAAAAATCCTTAGTGTTCCTCCAGTTGAAAGTTTCTCAGTACTATCCCACTAAACATCAAAAATCATAATGGCGAAGAAATTTCAAAAATCAACATTTTTACAAAAAATTATTTTTCTTAAATAAAGATGAACGATGAATTTCCTTCCAACGATGAATTAGATAAAATGATTATAAAATCAACAAAATTTCAAAGATGGAGAAACGTTCCATTGAACATTTGGTACAGAATTTTACTTTTTCGATTAATTCCAACAAAACGAGGTGAAGCGTTGATTACATGATTCCTACTCTGTACATGTATATGTATTACAAAGCATGAAGTACAAATGTGTGTTATCACTCGTTTCTACACAAACATCTGTCTGGGAATTCAGGTCACAACTTGAATTGAATGATAAAATTTCTCGCCATAGAATTTTATCAGGTCAACAGAGCTGTCTCAATTGTGAGAATCTTATCAGAAGTTCTCATATAGGAGAGGTGGGCACACTCAAAAAGTTCTCCTGTATGAGAACTATGTTTTCCAAAATAAATGGATAATGCATTTTTATACTTTTTATAGTCTACTCCAAAATAAATGGGTAAGGTGTTTTTCTAAAAGAATTTTATTTCGCTATTAGAGTTACTTCAAATTATCCTGCATGATTATTATGTGTGTTATACTCTGTTCCAAAATAAATGGATAGTGTATTATTTTTAAAAAATAATTTCATGATGGTATGTTCACAAATTTTAAAAAAATAATTTTTTTTCGTTAAATAAAATAAACGAACATTTTTAAAAATAAATATTTTTAAAAAATAATTTCATGATGGTATGTTCGCAAATTTTTAAAAAAATAATTTTTTCGTTAAATAAAATAAACGAACATTTTTAAAAATAAATATTTTTAAAAAATAATTTCATGATGGTATGTTAACAGAATTTTAAAAAAAATATTTTTAATTTTTTTCGTTAAATAAAATTAATTTAACAAACATTTTTAAAAATTGATTTAATTAATTTTATTTCTTCTATAAATAAACATCTTTCCCTGATGTAAATTTTATAATTTTCCTCAGGGGAGTGATGATCCCGATTTTAAAAGTTTTGCTCAAGTGAGATTACTGATAAAATCAAATTTCATCATATTACGGATTTTTACTCCGTTCTTTTCGTCTGTGGAAATAAATGAATTTTGTTTCGTCGTTGAAATCATTTTTATAGGAATTCGTTCCTATAAAAATTGCAACTGAAAAGTCCCCAAATCGAAACTAAATTTAAACTGAAAAGACCTCAAACCGAAACTAAAACCTTGATTTAATTAAAATTATTTTTCTTATAATAAAATGACAAAACAAATTTCATTTAACGAAATTTTCGAACATCTCTCCACAGATGAGAAGAAGATTATTCTACAAAGATATGGAGTGAAAAAATATGGATCACTTTCAACAGAAAAAATAAATAAAATTTTACTCCATATTCCAAATATTGAAAAACAAATCCCAGTTAAAATTTCTTCTAATAATTTGGGAAAACTCACACAAATTGAAAACAGAGTTTTAGCTCAACGGCTAGGAATAACTAATGTGAGAAAATTCCGTGAGATTGAGCTCACTCAAAAATTAGAAGAAAAATTAAAAGGGGAAAATATAAGAGAAATTAAACCAAAAATAGTAAAATCAAAAATTTCAGTGAGAAAACCCCTTCTTGAACAAGCCAAGGAAAAAGGCTATAAAAATTTCCAAAATAAAACAATTAAACAATTAAAAGAACTTTTGAGTAAACCTCCTGTGAAAAGAATTCTCAAAGCTGATTTAATCAAAGAAGCTAAAGAATTGGGATTAAATGTAAAAAAATTCTATGAAAAAATCAGTTATAGAAAATCTAATAGAAAAACATTCCGAATTAAAAAAAATCAAATCTGCATTTAAAGGATATTTAAATCATTTTAGATTAGAAGGCCTTCCAAAAATTGGAATTAAAGATTATCTTGAAAAAATTAAACCAATTTTAATTGAGAAAATCAATAAGGAAAACAAATCTGGCCTAAAAATAAATATTATTTTACGTGTTTTAATGAAAAGAAAAAAAGAAATAGAAGAAAAACAATTTAATAGTTTACATATTCTTGGCCCAGATGAATTAATTGATTATGACAAATTAATTCAAGATATGTTAAATTGGCTGGATAATCTTGTACAAAAAGGATCAAATTGGAAACTAGTACAAGTTACTGGCCTTGATTTACATACAGTTGAATATCATCCTTTTTCAGGCAGCAGTTATATTGAATTACCAAAACAAATTCAAAGTAAAAAAGCTGTTATCAATATAAAAAATGAAGATCAAAAATGCTTCAGATATTCAATTGAGGCAGCTTTATTAAAAATTGAATCTCATCCTGAACGAGTATCAAATTATAATAAACCTGAATATGATCATATGTTTGAAGGATTAAAATATCCAGTTAACATTGATGATATTTACAATATTTTCGAAAAGAAAAATCCTGAAATTGGGATAAATGTATTTTCTTTCATTAAAACTAGAAACCAAAAGAAGAAACAATTTTATTATGAAATTGTTCCTAGACAAACTTCAGATAAAATTTTACCTGAAGAAAATTACATCAATTTGTTATATTTTAAAGCAGAAGAAACTGAAGTTAACGAAAATGAAAAAATTCAAGATGTAAAAGATGATGTTAATTATCATTATGCTTGGATTAAAAATTTTTCGCGGCTTGTTTCATCATCTCATTCTAATCATAAAGATTCAATTAAAATATGTTTTAGATGCATGAAAGTAATTTCTACCTCGAATAGTAAACTTCGCGATGTAAGATTTAAACATCATCTAGAAAACTGTAAAAAACATGAAATTTCGAAAATTTGTATGCCAACTGAAGAAAAAAGAGATATACTGAAATTTAATAAATATGATGCAATGGAAAAACATCCCATTAATATTACAGCAGATTTCGAATCTTACTTACATCCCATAAAAAAACAACTGGGGGGAAAAACTGAACAAATATGTGAACATGCACCAAATAGTTATTCGCTCTTTGTTCAGTTTGACAAAAAACAAATTAATCAAAAAAATATATTATTCACTCATATTCAAGAAGATGAGAGTGAAAATATAGAAGAACATTTTGTGAATAAAATTGAAGAATTATGCAGATCATTTGCAAAATTGTTTATATTGAATATAATTCCAATGGATCCTTTAACTGAAAAAGAACAGGAAAATTATGATCATGCACAACAATGTTATTTGTGTAAAAATGAATTTGCAGAAAATAATCATAAAGTGCGTGACCATAATCATTTCACAGGAAAATTTCGAGGAGCAGCATGCAATAACTGCAACTTGAAATTTAGATCACCACATTTTATTCCTGTTTATTTTCACAATTTATCTGGATATGATGCACATTTGTTTGTAAAAAAATTAAAAGGAAATTTAAATGTGATTGCAAATAATTCCGAAAATTACATTTCATTTTCCAAAAAATTGATCATAGATTATGATCCAATTACTAAAAAAGAAGAATCAGTTGAAATAAGATTTCTTGATAGTTTTAGTTTGATGGGATCTTCTCTCGATAAATTAGGAAAAAATCGGCCTGATACTGAAAAGAAAAATCTTAAAAGATATTTTGAATATAAAGATAAATTCGATTTAGTTAATCAGAAAGGATTTTACCCATATGAGTGGATGACTGAATTTGATAAATTTTCTCATCCAAAACTTCCAAGTAGAAAAGATTTCTACTCAAAATTTTCCAATACAAAAATTAAAAAAGAAGAATATAATCATGCTAAAAAAGTGTGGGAAAAATTCGAGTGTAAAACATTTCGAGATTATCATAAAATTTATCTCGAAACAGATGTTCTTTTTTGGCAGACATATTGGAAAATTTCAGAAAAACATGTATGAAAAATTATAAGTTAGATCCTGCACATTTTTATACAACACCAGGCCTTGCATGGCAAGCTATTTTAAAATGACAAAAGTTGAAATAGAGTTGTTAACTGACTCAGATATGTACATGTTTTTCGAGCAGGGAATAAGAGGAGGAATATGTACTGCAACTCATAGATATGCAAAAGCAAATAATCCATATTTACCTGACTATGATAAAAATGAAGAAAAATCATATATTACATATCTTGATGCAAATAATCTTTATGGCTATGCAATGAGTGAAAAACTGCCATATAAAAATTTCAAATGGATGGATAAAAAAGATTGTGAAAATTGGAGAAATATTCCATGTACTCTTGAAGTAGATTTGAAATATCCAAAATATTTACACAAACTTCATAATGATTATCCATTAGCAGCAGAACATTTAAATGGAAAATTAATTCCAAATCTGCAAAATAAAAAACAATATGTTGTTCATCATGAAACTTTGAAATTCTATCTTTTGCTTGGATTAAAATTAACCAAGATACATAGAGGAATTTCATATGATGAAAGTTCATGGCTAAAACAATATATTGATTTTAATACAAATTTAAGAGCTCAAGCTAAAAATGAGTTTGAAAAAGATTTCTTTAAACTTATGAATAATGCAGTATTTGGAAAAACAATGGAAAATGTTCGATTAAGAGAAGACATAGCTTTAGCCACAGATGTAAATCAATTAAGAAAATTAGTTAATTCGAATAATTATCGATATCACAAAATTTTCAGTGAGACTCTTGTGTTAGTAAATCGAGTTAAAACAAAAATTATGTTAAATAAACCAATTTTTATTGGCCAAGCTATTTTGGATATTTCAAAAAAGCATATGTATGATTTTCACTATAATCATATGCAGGAAAAATATCCAAAAAAAAATTAAGCTTCTTTATACTGATACAGATTCTCTAGTTTATCATATAAAAACTGAAGATATATATTCTGATATGAAAAAGAATTCAAATCTATATGACTTCTCGAATTTTCCCGAAGAACATCCACTTTTTTCCAAAGAAAATAAAAAAGTTGGAAAATTTAAAGATGAAGAAGCTGGAAATATTATACAGGACTTTGTATGTTTAAGATCTAAATTATATGCATATGTGACAGATAAAGATGATGTTATCAAAAAATGTAAAGGAATAAAGAAAAATGTGATAAAAAATGAAATTTCCTTCGATGAATATATACAAGTTCTACTAGAAAAAATTCCAGTAGAAAAAACTATGAGTGTTTTCAGAAGTAGAAATCATCAACTGTATACAGAAAATGTGACAAAAGTTGCATTAGATGCAAAAGATGATAAAAGGAAAATTTTGGATGATGGAATTTCTACTAGAGCATTAGGATATGTAGAAAATGATGATGATAAAATGGAAAATCTGAATACAAATGATGATGATATTGATATCGATGCTATTATTGATGAATTAGATAAAATAGAAAATGATTTAATAGATTTTAATTCTTCTAATAATAAAGAGATGGATGATGATATCATTGAGAAAATGAAAAATCTTAATATAAAAGATGATATGGATGATATCATTGAGAAAATGGCTAATTTGAATATAAATGATACAATTATATCAAAAGATGTTGAAATATACCAAAAGAAAAAGAAAAAAGATTGGAATTATGAATTAAATAGACCACGTGCATGTTGGAAACATCCAATCACACCAGAGTTTGTTGAAGATGATTGGAGTGATGATGAAATGGAAATTTCATAAAAATTATTTAAATGTTTATTAAAAAAATAATTAATTTTGTGAACAATATATCACAAAATTAATTATTTTATTTTTAAAAATAAAATAAATGACTTTTCCAATTTATAATAAATATAATCCTGATGTAAAATATCCAGTAGAATTTAAAGAAAATCCTATTAAAAAAGATAATTTTTTAAATATGGATATTTATGTAACTGAAACAGAATCATTTAAATATAATGTTGTAGATTTTTTTTCCAGATAAAGAATCTTCAAAAAATTTCTATAATGATGAAGATTTAGATAATTATATGAACTCCTCTACAATGGATAAATGGGAAAATCAATTTAAATTTGCAATATATTGTGCAACATCTGGATGTGGCATTTCATGGCATGATCATATAAATCATAATAATCTTTTAATTAGAAATATTTTAAGATTTCATGTATATTTCACAATTAGAAAAATTTTCCATCAATTAAAATGTGCTTTACCAGGAGAAAAATCATTTAATGAAGAAAAAAAATTCTTATAATCAAATGGAATATAAAAAATTAATGCTAGAATTTGGAGATGTTAATGTTTTTTATTTAAATAATCCTAATACAAAAGTAATTGTTCACCCTAAATTTATTAATTTTCCTTTAAAATTAGAAAGTTGGAGATTTAAAAGATATAGATATAATTATAGATTTCCAAGTGAAACAAAAAGAGTTAATGTATCAATATCAATTGATCCTAATAAATTAATAACTCGACCTAATGCAAGAAAAATGCTTGTTAATTCAATAGAAATACCTGAATCAGATGACTGGACAAATTTTATTCCCTTAAATGGAAAAGGAATAACACAATCAGAAATTAGTAGAATAAATGAATCAATTCGTACATATGTATATTGTATATTAGGAGCTCAAACTATGATGAGGCAATATATTATTAATTCATTTGATGTGCAAAAACAATTTACAAATTTAGTTGAAGATGCAATTCAAGGCCGAACATTAGTTGACTCTGTAAAAATATTTCAAGAATCTATTCAAGATACAAAAGATTTAAGTTTAGTAATAAGATCTCAACAATCATTTAATAATGCAATTGCAAAAATGGGATCAAGATTAGATTTTGCAATAGGATCAAGTTTGCAGTTAATTCCGAGTGATATAAGATTGCATATAGGAAAAGTTCAGGGATATAATAATACAATATTAACTGCAAACGAAAATATGACATTTGGAAAAAATAAAAATATTAATTTGCAAAAGAGAAGTATTATGACTGAAAATGAAAAACAAATAGAAAATTTACAAAAGAGTGAAAATGAAATAACAAAAAGTAAACAATTAGAAAATTTAAAAAATGCTCGTACACGCACAGAACAATTTAAAACAAAACAAGAAGT
>NMRB01000879.1:116091-127301 GCA_002633025.1 Notospermus geniculatus
AATAACGTCAATATTCTTATGTAAAGTTACAGGCATATTACTGGCATACAATTTTTTTTTTTGATTTTGGTGAAACCATGGATTTGTTGTTTAGGTCAGAGTGCCCGACCCAGAGATCAAGTACGATATCAATATGTCGAAAATATGGTCCATTCAAAACTGCTCTGTAGCTCGGTTATTTCTGAGTGCATACAACTGCGGGAGGTGTCATTTTGTTCGTAATGATCTTCCCTACACAATAATCCTTCACAAATTAAGATCCCTTCAGTTACAGGATCACCACAGGCAAATTAGTAAACTCACTTTTGGCACATATTTGGAGTTGTACATTCTTGGTACTTATATATTCTTGAAATAAGTGAATTTTTAGATTGTTAATTTGCATTTTTCCCAATTCTTCAATCCTATTTCGACCATTTCGATCATTTCAGCCATTTCATTCCGGGTTTTATAAGTAACTGGCGGTTACTTATAAAACCCGGAATGAAATGGCGGAAGTGATCGAAACGGCCGAAATGCAACCCCAAAAGTAAACGTGCACTGAAATGGAATTACCCGGAAGTTACGTGCTGGAAACAACCGCCCCCTTCCTCACGTGTTCAGCTACAGACAGGTCGATCCCTCACTGTGGTGCAAACAACCACGCCCATCCTCATGTGTTCATAAATTTCTAACCCTGCCAACTGAGTTTTTTTCCTGTTTGAATACAAGCCACCCGGTACACCCCGGTATAAAAATAGTCATGATGTACATTTTTAAAAAGCTGCCAAAATTAAAGGTGACTGGCTGAGTTAAAATAAAACGGCCCAATGCCACTAGAGTTGTTGTCTATTCGCAACCTGTCGCAGTGCTCGGAAAGTCGCAGGCAATGTGACAGCAAGCACCATGTAATAGGCCTTATAAAACCATGTCAGGGTTTTCCAGGATTTATTCATTCCTGACCGCTTTTGTCCCTCGTCACTCATTTGAATGACGTAAGGACAGCTGTTATGCATTCTGCCATCACGTCCCACTTGACCAGTAGATTTGATCTAAAGGTCAAGTATCATAAAAATATACTTGCACCAATCATCAAGAGAAACATATATAACGGCAATTCTGCCATGTACGTTTAGATAAGAGGCCTTAATCAGCATCTTCAGAACATTTTATGAAATAAATGACGACGTGCCTAAACCTAATGCGGATGTCAGGTCGACCTTGTGATGGCACAGAACAGGCGCAAACTGACTTTTCCGGATCACTCTGCGTCTGAGGCATGACAGCGTGGAGCAAATCAGTCGCCGATCTGGTGTGACATGACTGCAGTTGCGTCTCAGTTACGACGATCGGGATCAGTCGCCGATGAACATGATGAAGAAGATCACGGATCGCAAGAGTTGAACTATTCAACTTCTGTGTCATCCCGACGGGCGTAATTCATTCGCAGGTGACCTGAACACGGTTACGATTCCCTGCGCGCTGATGCTGGGGTTGGTTCAAAACCTGGCAATGGCAATGGCAATGGCAGTAAAATGAGAAAAATGTTCTTTTTTGCTAATGTTGCTAAAGATAAATGGCAGAAGAAAAACAAACAGTGCGCATACTTTAATTTTATTCCTTTTTTCACTGGTAACAGTTTTTCCCGTGGAGGAGGTTGTCTCCAGGAGCGTAGGATTGGTCTGCAATCTACACTTGCTTACTTTCCATATATGTATGCCTTGACCCAGTTTACCATGCATGATGGAGCGCACGTGCGCGCAAATGTCATGTCACAGACAGCACAGCAGCAGGACGAGAATGCGAGATGGCCTGTTCTCACTCTTTGGACTGTATGTAGGGTAGATCAACGAATTACGAACTCAGATGATTTGACTTGATTTAATTGCTGTCGGAAATTTTCATGTTGGTTGACACAGTCTGAGGAGTGGGCGACAGGTAAGTGTTGCCACCTATTGTACAAAACTCAAACTATACGTCTTACATTACTGCCTCTGAGGAGAACATGACCAGCAGCTGCGGGGCCGGAGACAAAATCGAAAAGGGATCCGTACGAACTTTTACAGAAAGTTCTATTTTGACAACCAGAAGGCCCAGAGGTTGTTTTATGTGAATATCTCGGTGGAGCTTCGGCCTGAATAGGAAGGACAATCAAAACTTACCCCCCAGTCGTCTGTGAGCCCCACGACCCAGAATCCCAGTAAAATTGAGTGCCTCCTCCCCGTAAAATTGCCCCTGCCCTACAGGAGTATGACTGCCGTAAAAAGTGCCCCCTTGCCTCAATGAGGTGACTGGCGGGAATCATCAGTTGTGCAGGGAATTATTTAGGTCCGGGAATTTAGGCATATCCCATCGCAGTTCGTATTTTTCATGTTTTTTTTTCAACCACGCCCTCTGTCGTTGGTCAATGGATTGGATGTCACAGGACCAACCGTTAAGTTCTATGAGCGACGTATAGACGTCGCTCCTGTGTTCTTGAAAACCAGACTAAGCTCCACTGTGCGTCGTTTGCCTTTTGGTCTGTAGCTTATCCAACTTCCATATTTGGTACACATTTGGCAGTTTGCCATTGCCATTGCCATTGCCAGGTTTTGAACCGACCCCTGGTGCTGCTTGTTCCACGATGATCGTGCACATTTTTGTTTTTGTGACCTGATCACGATTGCGACACCTGATGCCGAGTGTTCCGTCGTAGCGCAGGCAATCGCAGTGTGACCTGACATCCGCATAAAGCCCAGGTCACACTGTGGCGACTAAGGCGGGCGAATCCCCGCGAACTAGAATGAAATGGTCCATGGACCATGAACATACCTCTCTCTGTCATTACACTATATTATGTCCAAAGGGGTGAGCACATGTTCCATGGACCATTTCATTCTAGCTCGCGGGGATTCGCCACAGTTTGACCTGGGCTTTAGGGAAATGTTCCTTTCACATGGCACATGAAAGTACAGAATGTTAGTGAGGTCCCTGTCGTAGAGGAGGACAGCATGGATTTGAACCCAGCTGTTTTGGCTATGGCACACCAAGTGTACGAGGCTAACGCAAATGGAATGGCGCTAACGGTTCTTTCAACTCCTGAGCGACATGTAATGGCCCTAGCATCCGCAGTAAGTCCCCCCCCCCCCCCATAAAGGCCTCAATCCTAGCAGTGTCGTTGCCTCATTCCAGACGAGCTTGTTCGAGAGCAGCCAGTTCATCCATTGTTGCTCGATCCCTTCTAGCCATGACCGCAACTGTTCAGCAACTGTTGCAAGAACGACTGTCCCTCGAAAGTACAATGGTGTGACTGTTGTACAACTGTCCCTCACGAAGCAGCCAAGTGCAACCAGTCCAATGTGGCAATGCTCATGAAAGCAAACTGTAGGCCTACATGGCAGACTGACAGTCAACAATAGGCCTATACCTAAAGGGTACCCAGGTCCAACCTGGGTATCCCTAAATGGCACCCAGGTACGTACTGGGTACCCTTTAGGAACCTAAAGGATACCCAGTTTGAAATTCCCGCCTGGTGAGATACCTGGAATCCATGTTGATGGTACTTCTACCGTTCAGCTCGTCATGCTCGCAAGCGTAAAACGTGGAGATGACATTATGGCGACCAGAGTGCCAGACTCGCGTCTAAAAGAGTATCTTGCCGGTATACCGTCCTACAGAGATGGCATTTTTGTGTCCAAAGGCCGCGAAGTAAATATGTTGAGGTCGACAATGACGGGAAATTTAGACCAAAACCAGGAGTGAGGCAGGACCAAAACATGTCAAAAGACAAACTGACATCAAAATTATATATCAGGTTAAACTTCCTTTCAGAAATTTAGCGGATAATCAGTCAAATTTTGAGATTCCACGGATTGAAGAATGGTGATTTGGCAATCGGCACCACAGCGCACGTACCATATTCGACCTGGATTCCCGGTATCTCACCAGGCAGGAATTTCAAACTGGGTATCCTTTAGGTCGCTAAAGGGTACCCAGTACGTACCTGGGTGCCATTTAGCGATACCCAGGTTGGATCTGGGTACCCTTTAGGGGTACCCAGGACGACATTCACCCTTTTGGCGTAACTGTGGCTGAAGTGACTGATATGTAACATGCGCAAGCACCCTGACCACGCATGACATGGCCTATTACATAATCCGGGCTGTCACATTTCCTGCGACAGTCCGAGCACTGCGACAGTTGCGAATACACAACAACTCTATTAAAAATTTTCCTAACGGTTCTCCTGCCGTGTCCTGATTTTACGCATGATGCTATCATGGCTATTGTTGCATGGTTGCATGTCATGATGTAGAACTATGCCAAACCTGCGCCATCGGTACATCTACTGCAGACTTAAAGCACTCAGTTTACACTTAGGTGGCATATGATTTCTTTAAGTAAAGTCATTTCATCTGTTTCGATCATTTCGCCCGTCGCTGATTGGTCGAAACAAAATTGTATTCAAGTCCAACTTAAAATACAGTGGTGTGAATTAATATTCGAACAGAGGGAGTTCAGCAAAATTTGTCGTTTCGGTATTCCAATATCTATATCAAAAGTATTTGAAGTCAGTCCTAGATATGCACTCCTCTAGTCTAATATGTTTTCCCTGAATTCAGATGCTGGATATCACGAAAGTGGTGAAAATATCGAAATTTGACATATTGGAAAATATCAAAGACATCAAACTTGAATCAGAGGTGTATGAGTATCAACTTCTGTTTCCAAACGCTGTCAGGTAATACCCCCATTCAACATGTTGTTGCAAGGGGAAAAAATTCCACAAAATATCCAGACAAAATGGTGATAAAAGCAAATCTCAAGAAATGTCAAATTTCGATATTTTCGCCATTCTCGTGATATGCAGTATCTGAATTCAGCGAAAACATATCAGACTAGAGGAGTGCATTCTAGGACTGACTTCAAATACTCACTGTAATTTATTTCGACCAATCAGCGACGAGGGAAGTATTCAGTGCGACTTCCTTGTCAACATGGCGGTTCTTACAAAAATCTTGCCAGTCTTTTTGGATAAAATATTCGAATATCATATTTATGTTTGGATTAATCTTCTTGACACCAGGTCAGTGGTTTAGTGCATGTTTCTAGCTATCCATTGTGATATAGAATGTCCCGATCGGTTGAATGGTTGCGGAGATCTAGCCATAAACAGTCTGAAAATTACCGTTTTTGTCCTGCCAGTAAGTTTTCATGATTGCGAACATTGGGTCCATTTCCCATGGATAGGGGTCACCAGCAGTCATAGTAGGTCTACATGGCTTGGGATGGATGAAAGCTATTCATTATTGACGGGACAGGTCTTGGCCATGAAATGAGACGTAATTTGGTTGATTTACCGCCGATTTAAAAAAATTGGCATCAGTATTTTTGGGGAGCGCGGTGGCATAATGGTTAGGGCTGTGGACTCGTGATCGGAAGATCGGGGGTTCGATCCCCGGCCGTGCCACTCTGTAACTCTCAACTGGCCTGAAATGTCCATCGTGTGCGCTATATTGTGGCTGCCCTTTGGTTTCTACAGAAAGGTTTCTGAATCATAGGCTGGGGTAATAATGTGTGAAGCGCTTAGAGAGCGTAATACGCTATGAAGCGCTATATAAGAACTCGCCATTATTATTATTATTATTATTATTAAAATGGTCATGTCCTCTGGTCGGGGCAATTTAGATCCCTTTCACTTCGTTATACACCCACTAACTTTCTTCCAATTAGGTCACTAGTCCAACCGCTCATCAATACTGCAATTCACCGCAGACTCCTCGTGACATGAATCCACCAATTATGAACCAGACTCACCTTTACCTGATATCCACCCCATTCATGGTGATTTCTTACACTCTGAACGGTATTGGGGGAACAATCCAGTAGTCTTGAACGTTAGTTGTGGTGTTGATATTTTTGGTGACTGGTGGGAGGGGAATGTCGATGGTAGTCAGCTGCCCTGCATTCAGTGAGACTTTAGTGAAAAGTCTCTCTGAATGCAGGGCAGCTGACAGGGATCTGTGGTTATAAACATTTATTAGCAAATGCAGATTTGTAGGGAAATGGAAGGGCTGGGGAGATATTCACTGATCCTGCGAGAAAACGTTTTCAGCAAAAAAAAATAAACAGAGAAACTGACACGTGAAAAAAATAAAAATTCCTATCGCAAGGCGATAAACCCGGCGCCCCGGATTCAGAGCCGGACGCTCTACCGATGCGCCAGCCGGCCACGTCATGACGGTGGCTGCTCAATAAATGTTTATAAACATGTCCCAGCTACTCAACATATTTTTATGTTAATTAAAAATGACGTTGCAAATCAGAATAATCTTCCAAAAATCGCATTTCACAACATCCACAGAGCAAGTCCCCAGCAAATATGTCAGCATATCGCTACATAATGTACCCATCTACGTTCACAGTCACTAAAAACGTGAACCAACCGTCCGGTATGTTCCATCTGAACATTAGACGCATTTCATCTATGAGTCCAATTCTATTGAGTGACCCGTGAAAAGTCTTTGGCTAGCTTCGCTGTTGGCCGCTACGCGGCGCGTTGGGCCCTTGCGTCCAGTATATAGCTAGAGAGACCATGACCATTCGGATATAACCTTACAATAGCGGGCTATTGTTTGGCGGACTTGCGTTCCTAGGACGCCGATTCCTGTCACACTGGCGAACTGGGGGGATTATTTTTGTCGTTGTCGTTTGCCTATCTGGGGTGAGAATAGGGAGTTTTCGCAAATCTGACGAAAAGCAAAGTACGAAATACGAAATTGGACGTCATATCTATGACGTAATGTATTTCAGGAAATGGCTGGTACCACAAATATCGCCTGCTGCAAGAGCGTCTTTTAGCGTATGACGTTCGAACGACAGAGGTACGGTGTATATTAATCTTTGAAATTTATCTTTCGTTTCCACTTCGTTCATACGAATTGGAAATTTAAAAATTCAAGATGCGCCATAACTCTTTCGATCTTACATGACATGCTAAAAGACGCACTGGCAGGAGGGACATTTGTGGTACCAACCATTTCCTGAAATACATTACGTCATGGATATGACGTCCAATTTCGTATTTCGTACTTCGTTTTTCGTCAGATTTGCGAAAACTCCCTATTGAACAAGAATCATTATACGCATGTAGTACGAATCACGTACGAACTTTGTACGAAGCTAGAAGAGTGGAGTAGGAATCATGAAGAATCTCCACAAATGGTGTATCCCATCGTACTAATTCGCACTGATTCTTACTGGAGTCGTGCTCAATCGTACTAATCGCAGTGGCTCGCGCCTCACTACGACCCCTACCAATGTTCAAGAATGCGAATCGCCACGACTGGCTCCAAGAATGCAGTAGGAATGCAGTACGGTACGATGAAATGACATTTCAAAACAGTCGCAGCCCCTCTGAGACTGTCGAAGAATGCCGACGAAAGAGGGAGAATCCACCACGAGCCCAATACGAATTGCCAAGATTTTTCACTTTTTCTAGTTCGCGGGGATTCGCCCTCCCAAGTCGCCACAGTGTGACATGGGCTTTATGGTAGTGTCCCACTGGCGACTTTGCACACGACAAGGGGCGAATCTGAAGGCTGCGATATACCCTCGACAAGCTGCGATATTTACCATTAGACGTAGTTTTTGGCGAGTTGTCAATTTGTCGCTGATTCGTCAAACACTCGCAGGCCTAGACGAAGTTTAGTCGTGCGTGGTCGTAGATAAACGTAGATGCTCGTGGTTTCTTCGTACATTACTCGTAGCTAGTCGCAGACTGTCGTAGATAGCCGAGGTTACTCTTCAAGACCTACGACATGGGTGCGACTATATACGAGATAACTTCGACTGACTGCGAATGAAATTTTGTCGCAGGCAAATTTTGAACATTTTGAAAATTTTTCTGCCAGCCAGCGAATTACTGCGAACATAGACGACAGTCTAAGAACAGTTACGAAAAGCTACGATTTTTCCATTCGTCCCTTGTCGCAGACCAAAATTCGCCAGTGGGACACTAGTATTAGCCGTTGTTTAGAGGGCAGAATACAAAAGTTTAAAGTGAACATTGGAGTTAAGGAGGCATCTAAAATACGGGCCCAAGACTAGACCACGCTCTGATTACGCCCAGCGCTCGAAAAGCACTTCAACTGGTCACTGCTTGGTACGATATTGCTCGTGCCGTGAAAGTTGCAATACGGGCATTCTATGATGGAAAGAATCGTTTCTCTTCACCAATAGGTCAAAGCAGATTGGTCGTGCCAGCTAAAGTGTCAAAAATAACACGATCGATCGCCGCCATCTTGGATACATTAGTGCTAACTGTATGGGATATTTTCTAAAAGAGTACAAGAGTTCCAGGGTTTCACTCTCCACGCGGTATACCATTTAGCACGCGGTCAACTGCAGATCTAATAAAAGTACAAAAGTTTGTAATTTTGAAATTATGAACTCTGCGGGCCTCGAAATTATTTTTAGTGTCATTTTTCACTGCCGTGACAAAATTCCCTTAGCTCGTTTACCTGACGTCGCTGGCTTTATATTCACAGGGGGAGGGGAAGGGGAGGGGGGGGCTGTGCTAGAAACATTGAAATTAGCGCCACGTTCCAGAATTTTACGGTCGATTTTACAACCACCACCAAAAAAAAGGGGAGGGCATGCGCCGGGTGCGCTCCCTCCCCTTGGATCCACGCCTAATTTACAAACAAAGGCACATCTGCACCGGAACTGTCCCCAACCAAGCAAAGATCTTGTTTTGCAACTTTTTTTGCACTTACGGGTCTGTAACTTAAAGCTGACAGGTCAGATATACTCTCCGACTTGTATGCAAAAATTTTTACGCTCAACTTCGGCAGACCAAGAGGCTGCCGAAGTCGAGCGTTCGGTAATGTTCGTAATGTGCACTGAGCTTCCTACCTTGAAACACCCATTACACCCTGCGCATTCCAACTACGTCATCATTCACTCGCCTGATAACCGGAACTGAAGGGTCGAGGGCTCTCTCATGACCCAACACTCGAAACTTCAAAATGGATGGAAGGAAAATTTCTCGTAAATTAGAGGTAATCACCGCCATAGTAATAATAGCATATCGCATCGAATCCAAACACATTGAATAGACAAAACATCCGATTAGTTATCAATGATGGCGGATGCTATACAAAAATAAGTAGTCCCCACAAAGATTGGTGTATCAAGAGACGTCTGCATGTGCCGGTCGCCATGGCCGTGCATACGCAATGCCAGTATACACCTGGGCCTGGCAGTGTATTACCTAACATGGGGAACGTAAGGAGTTCGGTGGCCCATAAGCCTAAAACCATGACAACAGCTATTATTCAGGCCTATTGTCTTGGCCATTGTCATTGAATGAATGGCTTGTCAGTGTAGTTTACAGGCCTACCTCCTTTGAATAACAGAACTCCTAATTCCCCCTTCGGTTCTCCATAGTGTCACGCGATTACAACTTTGGGCGAGGCCAATCAGTACATAGGCCTAGGCCTACATGCATGAAGTCATGGCGAACACCTCCAGCGTAGAGGCGTTGGAGCGGGCGTGGTTGGACCCGCTAATATCAAGAGGTGATATTTATTGAGGACAAATCGCGTATTTGCATATGTGTTCTCGAATTGCCATGTTACGTACTACTAAGGGCAGTCGGAATTAGTTTTCGTTTGGACTTTCTGCATTTTTGACGCAGATTGCATGCGATTTTTTTGGTTACGTACATTGTGTATTTGGAGCCTACCTCTACTCTGTCTCTGCAGAGCCCTCGATCCTTCACTTCCGGTTGTCAGGCGAGTGAATGATGACGTAGTTGGTATGCGCAGGGTGTAATGGGTGTTTCAAGGTAGGACGTTTATGCCCGCTGTACACGATCAAATTTTTCATCCAATTTTCTGAATATGCTCAATAAAGGCCTACATGCGGGTTTATACATTGAAGCCAAATAGGCCCGGAATCTGAATTTCCAAAAAAAATGGATGAAAAATTTGATCGTGTACAGCGGGCATTAGTGTACATTACGAACATTACCGAACGCTCGACTTCGGCAGCCTCGTGGTCTGCCGAAGTTGGGCGTAAAAATTTTTGCATACAAGTCGGAGAGTATATCTGACGTCCTGTCAGCTTTAAGGTCGATCTATAGTCACTGGGTTTTCCCCAAAATTACCGCACTCCAAGCGACCCACTGGCGTGAATCATAATTGCCTGTACTCTGTTCGCCAATTTTAGGCCGCGTTAGCACTGGAGTAAATTTTCTTGATGGCTAACCGCAAATCCCAATCCTGAAATGTGACAGCAACCGTCGGTGACCTAACGCGTCAAAGCTAAGGGAGCGCCATTCGTTATGCAATCTTTTCGTGGTGAATTGATCAGTTGACCGCTCCGCACTGACGGTAACTATTGTCAGTCAATAGGCCTTGGCATTCAATGGTCCGTTGATTTGGTCACATACGGGATTGTTCCCCCAATACCGCGCAGTCTACAAACGTAAAATTATCTTTCAAATCCTGGTGGATCGGGGAACTGGAAATTCAGCTGGGAGGAGAGCAGGGAAAAACAACTACACACTTTGGTTCCTTATACCTGACTAAAGTTTATTGTACACACCTCATTATACCACATATCCACAGTAAGCCCTTACCATGACTACAGGTGACATAACCTAACTATTCATACCTGAATGACTCACAGATTAAAGCATTCCCAAAATTAAGGGTTTAAAAGATTACAAGACCAAAAATACTAGTTTCCAAATTATCATACTGAGGCGGACAAGGGCCTATTTTCCACGCCTACCGTGCCCATGCTCTTCACTCATAAGGGCCGTTTAGACGACAGGCAAAAATCTACATGCGATCCGATCGAATCCGATTGTGCTTCAAAAACTCATTGCGTGTAAACGCTAACCAATGCGGTCCAATGTGGATTTTGAACCGCATTGGACCACATACGACCACATTCAAATCTCGTCTAAACGCAAATGAGACCCGATACGGGTCGATCGGATCCAATCGGATTGAATCTGAATTTGCATGGTTTTTTGGCTTGTCGTCTAAACGACCCTATAAATACTGATTTGATCAGTTGTACCCTCGTGAACTTGGCCAGGAATGCGGCCCTGGGAACATGGGGAATGCGGTAACAGGTGAACAGTAGTCGATCAATGCACAGGCAATCTAACAACCCCTGTTGATCACTCAGCGACTTCCGACGGGTTTTCCAGGACCGCTGTAATGTTTATCATTGCC
>NMRB01000879.1:139472-188340 GCA_002633025.1 Notospermus geniculatus
CAGGCTCTGTCACTTGGACACTATCTCTTGATGTGTCTCGATAGAAAGCCTGAGATTGAATACAGTGGCGCCACCAAATACGCTGGTGGTCTATCATGTTCTGGAGGTGTTTCGAAGGGCGTTTGCACTTCTGTAGACCACCATACTGCGGCGCTGTGGTTTTTGTTCATGCAGTTCAGCTTTAACCCAAATCTTCTTTGGGCGTCGCTCCTTCTTTCTGTAAAATGGCATTGCCGCAGCAAGTGCAGCCGTAGCCGTCATTATCTAGACTGAACGGGAGCTATATTCGATAAGATTTGATGAAATATATCCACCGTGCACGACGGGCGGCTACGAACTACAAAGGTTGACCAAAATCTTCGTCAAAAAAATTTGATCAAAACATTTGACCGAGAATGGCAGGTATAACACACCGTCCCGGCAGGAGTTGGATAAGACTGATCAACCACAACCCCGTGGTGAGCGGCCAAACCACAGAAAAATTGACATAATAACAATTGAAATGTGATTTCATTCACTGGGAACAACTTACGCTGAATGATAAGCATGATGCCTGAATCTAGGGATCATACTTAGCTGTGTGTCATACTAAGGCCTTTTATGAATACCAACATAAGTATCATGACTAGCTTAGTATTAAACTTAGCGTTTATTCGTGACTAAGTTAAGACCGTTTAAGACGGATTATGAAAGAAAGGCGAGTCAGCAGCGTGTGTGTACCAAACAGGACCAATGCATGCATGCGCATGATGGTTGCGGTCATAATTGTGTATATAAAGATGATAAACGCAGGCCTATGAATGAAACTGACGGGCGGAATATTTAGGCGGAGTTCACCATTTGCATTGCATGCTAGTCGTCCATCCTAGGAGTCGCACTGTCGGTTGGCTCTCTGCTTACCATGCTTACTAGTATCAGGCTAGGCTGGAAATGGTCTAGTGTGGTTTATTAGATGAAACATGGATAAAAAAGAAAATGTGACCGTCAGTTTACTTCGGTGTGGATCGGCACTCATCGGGCCGATTTCGGTAAGGCGACCACGCCGCTAACGCGACCACTTTGGGTCTGTCCCGTGGGTGGTCCTGTTACCGGGGTTCCACTGCCGTACATGTGTGAAAGGAAAAACTGTCCCAGGAACAAAAGATCCTATTGTTACATTCTAATCTCTGGTGATTGGTTTCTATAGCCATGCACTTTAATCCGCCACTGAACAATAGAAGCGGACAGTTTTTACAGGGGGACATTCTTTACTGTTACACCTGTACTCAATTTTCATTTTTCACTCCTCATGAACGCCTCTGTTAACAGTTACAGAACATGAAATAATAATGGGTTTCTAAGGTGAAAGACAACTTCCTACCAGAGTCTGATCCACGGAATATGAGCGGTTATCAGTGCAAAAAAGGGACGTCGAAACGAGAACAGAGAGGTTGCGAAACGAGAACAAACTACCATGTAGAAAATGTTTAAGTTGCGAAACGAGAACAAACAATCATGCAGAAGACACTTTTTCTCTAAGACAAACAAATTGTTTTGCATAAAGAATATATCTTTACTACATCATAACATGTCTTGCATGGAGAAAATGTTTGTGTTGTTGAGCACAAACAATCTACGAGACGAAACGAAGACAGCATACACCACGAAAAGGACGTTGCGAGACGAAGACAACAGGTGGCGCTAGCGTCGATTTTTTTCAAACGGCGGAGTCAGATAAGGATCCACGCTCTTGCCTGCACAACTAACTGAACTACGTAAACTAGTTGTTGGCGACATCCCGGCCTCGCATGCACATCCTGACTGAGTGCATCGCGCATGTTCCATGTGTTCTGTCACGCCTCCTTCTCTTTCATGTTCTTGTATCGGCGCGAAAAGTTAAATGGATCATGAAAAAACTGGCAACGTGTGTGGGTTTGCTGGACGAGGTTACTCTACCGAATTTCGAATCTCCCTAATGATTAATTTGACACGATCAGCAAAACATTCTGCGATATTATTCATGCTGATGACATAAGCCTACCACCTTGACCACCTATCACAGATGGTGATTGACGTTTCGGCTACAATCCCCATGATAAAAAGACATTAAAATGCATGGAATACACGAATATCATGAATATCACGGTTTTAGCATGTTAGAATGTCTCCAACAACGAGAAAAGAAGCGACGCGAGCGCCACCTGTTGTCTTCGTCTCGCAACGTCCTTTTCGTGGTGTATGCTGTCTTCGTTTCGTCTCGTAGATTGTTTGTGCTCAACAACATAAACATTTTCTCCATGCAAGACATGTTATGATGTATTAAAGATATATTCTTTATGCAAAACAATTTCTTCGTCTTACAGAAAAAGTGTCTTCTGCATGGTTGTTTGTTCTCGTTTCGCAACATAAACATTTTCTACATGATAGTTTGTTCTCGTTTCGCAACCTCTCTGTTCGACGTCTCTTTTTTGCCCTGATAACCGCCCATACCACGGACCCTTGCATTAGACATCAGTGAACAATTAATGTTGAATGCATTTATCATTCGTCCACAGTAAACGGATAATTCGTAACAAATCACAAATAACGAGAAAAAAATCGACCATCCATTTATATTTCAGGATCATCCATTTATATTTCAGGATTTGTCCTTGATTGCGTTGCTGAGTATCGGTTTGTGCGTGAGGACTCGTTCCGATCACTTGTCGCCTGCGGTATCGAGGGCTCAAAGCTTCAAAACAGCGTAATCGCAAAGCAAACGGCAACATCGGACTTAGCGTGTGCGAGAATGTGTGTGAGTGACGCCTCATGCGCTTCGCTGAATTGGAAGAAAAGTACTGGCGAGTGTGAGCTGAATTCATCGGACAAGACAACCAACGCCGCAAATCTTGTATCCGATAGTGACTACTCGTATTGGTCACCTGACGGCTGTCCGGTAGGTTACTTACATGACCGCGTACACATTTGCGAGGCAGGTTTTTTTCAAGCCCGGGTCTCAAAAAATTTCGCATAGGTGGAACTACCACTATTGTTGGAGGTGCGAAAATGAGGTCACTTAATGTCTGCGCCATCTGTCGCCGTGCGAAGAACTAACGAAAATACGGACATTTCGAAAAGCACGGCGAGCTTGCCGTGTCGCAAACCCGTGTTTTTCAGACACGGGTTTCTTGAAGCCCGGCAATTCTTGGGTGTGACCGCAAAAAACACGGGGATTTTATGTACATGTAGTGTAAGCACGGCTGATAGTATTAGAGAGTGTTCGCAAAGCCCCCGAAACGCCAACGTGAACGTCTATCCTATTGTTCGCTCCTCTTTTCGTGGCGTCGAACAATGGGATTGGCGTCCGCGTTGGCGTTTCGAGGGCTTCGCGAAAACTCTCTATTGTCCCTGCGAAACCCGAAACGAATCCTAAATCAGGCTACCCATGACAATCTGCAGAAGTTTCAGGGCAGAAACCGTCAAACACGAGCTTACAGTGATTGAGGGAGGGGGAGATGGAAGTATCACGCTTGATTAGTCTGACTTGACAGGTAGTCGAGTATGCTTGCTTCCAATAGAGCCTACCACCAGCGCATGCAAACGCGCCACTTTGTCAGGCCCAGAGTGGCATATCAAGGACACCAAAGATTCGTAAGCTCGCTTGTGAAGGGTTGGTTGTATCTTTACCTGCCGTATCTTTTATTGCAGGGCTACGTACCACCAACGACGACCACTCCTGAACCAAGTAAGTTTAAAAATCTCTTAAGCCTAGGTCACACTGTGGCGACTTTGGCGGGCGAATCCCCGCGAATTAGAATGAAATGGACCATGGACCATGTGCTCACACCTTTGGACATAATGTTATAATGACAGAGAGAGGTATGTTCATGGTCCATCGACCATTTCGTTTTAGTTCGCGGTGATTCGCCCGCCTAAGTCGCCACAGTGTGACCTAGGCTTTACTTACCTGTGAGTCAGCAGTGCAGTCCTTCGAATAATGATTTTTTACAAGTTCGACTGATCGAAGAGGTCCAGTGAAGTGAAAGAGAGGTGCTAGTGTAGATGTGGGTGGTACCGGAAGATGAAGATGAAGATGAAGCAGGTAGAAGGTTGATGCATAGAATTGCG
This sequence comes from Notospermus geniculatus, assembly GCA_002633025.1. Taxonomy (NCBI): domain Eukaryota; kingdom Metazoa; phylum Nemertea; class Pilidiophora; order Heteronemertea; family Lineidae; genus Notospermus; species Notospermus geniculatus. Next base: position 143,559 of record NMRB01000879.1, read on the forward strand.
AAAGTTTGTGAAGAGTTGCATTAAATAATGTGTTGCAGGAAGAAAATCGAGTCTACAGAAAACAAGTGCCAAATTCTGAAATAGATGAACAAGAGAAACATGAATACTGGCTGTTATATAGGCCTATTAGACTGCTATAGTTGTAGGCCTACATGTACCTGATGTTTGTGACGTGCATTCTGCAAATCGGCTGCGAGCAGCCCATCTGCAGAATGCACTTAGCTAGGCGTAGGCCTACATGTAGGCCTAGCTAGGCCTATGCGCATGCATGCAACCTGCCTCGCGCCGACCGACATGACCGACGGGTAGGGTAGGATAGGGCTACACATGTACACCATACAAGCCATACAATGTCATACATCGCCTATTATTGTTATGTACATGATCCATGACGAGAGGTTTTCTGTTGTGCTGGCAAAAGTCAGTCGGTCAGTCATTCAATCACAATTGAGACTGGCATTTTCGCCCTTTACAGCTAGTTTAGTATAAAAGTAGAAAATTGGGTAAGACGGCACGAAATGTTTCCTAAATACCGGGTAGTCAGTTGGTCCACAGAAATTGAACTACCCGGTACCACGACCGTGAACTGCCACTCGTTGCACATGTGACCTTCGCAGTGGCCTCCTGGCGGCTGAGTCATAAGTAACACTACGCTGTTCTGCCATCTATTGGATATTGATAGAACTATAAATCGTAATTAAAATCCCTAATTACTAATTAACCAGAGTAGCTTAGGGGCTGTAAAAAAGTTATGGTTGTTTTCGATCGATACTCGACCTTTGACCGTTTACCGCTCGTCAATAGATGGTCTGGTTTGTTCTGTAGCTCCACAGCTGGAATTTCTATATAGTAGTGGTATGAGATGATCAGGGGCGGTCCTTGCGGGCGATAATGGTACTAGTGGGGCTTCGCCCATACGTTTCACAGTTCGCCTCAATTCGACCAGGTGTGGTCGAATCTTATGCCCCCACCCTCCTGATTTCCCCCTACATTGTTTGTCACAGGATTAAGGGTCGTAGTCTCTCTAGAGTCCTATTCAATGGTGCTGCTTAATCCGTAAATGGATTGTTGGGGGACATCACATATCGGGGGACAGTAGTTTCTTTTACACCGACCTTATTGTCATAGGCCTATTTTACCCAGCAGTGGAAACTTGAGAGTCAGTCGCAGGGAGTTTGCCACGACTTCCGGTGAGAAAGAAATCCAAGTCCCCAGGAACCAAAGTCCGGTATTATTGTTCACACGGTGTACAATCAACATTGCCGTACAGCTGCGGGAGAAGGTTCCGGTGACCAACACGTGGCGAAGATGAAGTTCCAAATCGCTATAAATACCATTGCTAAGGGAAAAATGATAGCCCTAGGTGAATGAATACACTATAAAAGGCATGCTGCTGCAATATCTAACAGAAATTGGCAGGAAAACGCATCGAAAATCGGCAAATTTATAATAAATTGTACGGCTTTTTCATTTTTTTTCATTTCATTTCATTTGTTGAAGAAGACAAGATAACAATATAAGTAGAGAAGTGCCTAGGCCAAGGCATTACTGGCCCTGTTATAACATAAGTATATAAAATTAAGAAAGATGGCAGAGAATTATGTACATAGATTACAAAACAGTTGAACAAATGCAAAAAAGGAAACGAAGAACAGAATGAGACACAAGCAAACAAAAAAAACACACAGAGGATTAAAGGGGGCAGTCAGTCACCATGGCAGTCAGAGTCGTCTACGCTCTGAATGAAAACTGAAGGTTGTTTTGGGCCGAAATAGATAAAGGGAATGAATCGGCAGAGAACAAAGACATGAAAGAATACTAAGTATTAATGGCTAGGGAGGCTACGTTAAAGTATGCATGATATCATTAAGAAACTGAGCACTGTTTTGTATAATGTTGATATTAGTAGAGTGTGGGTAGTCCGAGTGTCCATTTAAAAGAATCTGGCAGCGTTGAACAATTCCCAGAGAATCGAATGCGCGCCTATTGAACGATGGGATTAAAGACAAATCGTAATACTTCACGTAAGTCGTTCAATATGGGACATTGGAAAAGAACATTGTGGAGTAGTTTGCTGACGGAAACCACAGGGGCGTTGTGGGCCTTGAACATTAGTAAAGCTGTGGGTAAAGAAGTGACTACTGAACAGGAGATCGCATCTGGCTCTGTTCAGAACGATCTCCTATTCGCGAGGCAGCGACCATTGTGATCACTTCGGCCATTTCGTTCCGTTACCAAATTCCATCCTCGAACGCAGGAGAACGATCAGCGCGATTCGGCGGGAACTCCCAAGCAGGGTAAAGTTAAGGAACCTTATGTTTACCCAGGATGATCTTGGGTAAAGAAAAGGATTACCCAGGATGTTCCTAGGTAAACATAAGGTTTACCCAGGACGACATTGACCCATTCAGCTCCGCTATTAATAACATCTGGTTGAAACCATTGGGAGAAAGCGTTATTGACCCTTACCCGTAATTGTCTATGAGACAAATACGACCTGAATAAATATTGATATTATTACCGAAGCCATAAGAGCGCAACCTGTGCAAAAGTAAGAAATGGGGGATTGCATCGAATGCCCCTTCGATATCTAAAAAAAATCCTCTGGTATCTGGGCAATATGAATTAAAGCGAATCGATAGCGGATTTTGTTTACATTTGGCTGGTGTTTGTAAACACAAAATTCAGCCAATCAAAGTGCACGAAAATTTCTTTGTTGACATTCTGGAGAAGTTTGTTTACATTTTTTCCTGAAAATTCGTCCCCTTCCAAATTCTATTTCTAAATCAAATTTTTTCGCTGTCGATTCGCTTTAACTGTTTCTGTGTGTCGTGGCCCTTTATGAAGCCAGACTGGTATTCGTAAATCAGGTTGTTGCGAAAGACGTAGTCTGAGACACTGGCGAAGATTTACACGCTCAAAGACCTTAGACAGAGCATTTAATAGTGTAACGGGGCGGTAGTTAGAGACGGAACTGTTGGATCCCTTGTTTTAAAAATAGGAACGATAGTGCCAAGTTTCCAGCATTTAGGGAAAGTACAGTTAAACGCAAGTTTCTGAAAGAGGATAAAAAGGGGCCCATCGAGAGACCCTGCCACCAATTTTAACTCTTTCAATCCCGGCCATTATTGGAAAAGACTGTCTTTTTGCAGGGGGTCCGACATGGGTGTAGTAATTTTGCTCTTACTCCTTAACCGTTCATGATTTCGAGGCCATTTTTTAACAGTGAATAGACAAGACCACGCTCGTTATTTCATTTGCGAATGAAGCCCCTCCGACGTGGCGTTCTTGCACTGGCGCGTTTTGAAATGGCCAGCACTGCCATTCGACAGGGCCAGTTTTAAGCACACTGACGTACAAATAAATTTGCTAAATATTTCTCGGTGGCGTGGCGTGCAAACTGGACATGTAGACCGACAGAGTGGCAAAAGCCCTTTCCAACAACGTCAATCCCAGCGACGCAACCCATTTGAAAGTATTTTTTCGCGATTTTTGAAAAAAATGTCGCTAAATCCGCGGTCGTGTATATGTTCGGCAAAGGCGCGCGAAAAAGCGCTCGACTTGTGTAGAATTTAATTCTCTTTCATTTGCACCTAATTTCAGCTCAATCGGACCAATAATAACTGAGTTATGAGCAAAAGAGTGTGGCGGTGTCGGCCACCTAACCGATACCATGATATCACGGCTTTGGGCGTGAAAGTGTTAACATTTTGTTGGTAATTCCATTCTTTTTGATACATCTAAAGTACTCAAGGTTTTGCCAACAATCGCCCTGTTAATAGCGAAAGAATAGGCTTATTTGATTCCGAGGTACCATGTTTCTATGTGTTGGTAATACATTTATGGGGTATAAATCCAACCGTTACAAAGTTAGCTGTACATCGGGTCCCACACTCCTGTACAGAGCTCAGCTGTAGCGTCCATCGGCGTCCAACGTTGAAGTCAGTTCACAAAATTGAATATGCAAATTAAGTGGGTTCCTGCAGTCCGATTTTGTGGGATTTTGGATATGATGTCCAAGGTGACCTAATAAAACATTTAAAGCAAAAAAACCTTCTGTTGCAATTTGTTCCCGGTTAATTCCTAGATTTACTGGACTATTGGGACACGAGTAAAACCTGTTGGCGTGCATTCCCTTCGTGTGCTCAGCAAGGGTCTTCTTGCTTGAGAATTCTTCACCACATTTGTCACAAGCAAAGTGACCAGTCTCTTCCTTACTAGCTTTCCTGAAAGGTACATCATGCATCCTTACTTACATGTTTGTCAAGTTAATTTGTATTATGAGTTCCCCCACATCCACGCACATTCAATTAGAGTAGCCTACTTTAAATTTAAATGTATTCATATTCGGCAATCAGCGAAGAGAGAAAACGTCAACCCTTGCTTTAAGAAGTTTATGTAAATAAAGAAAGGATTTAGTCCGGTCAAAATAAGGAATGACCCACCACTAATTGCTTTTTTAATCAAGTGATACTTTTTGGAACCCTTAGATCCAATTCTATTGGCAAATAAAAATAGGCCACAATTTATGGAGTGGAAAGGGTTGAAATCGGTTGCCATAGCAACCATGTCCGAAAATCGGATGAAAAATGGCCCAAGAATGTTTTTTTCAATTTATTTCGCACTTGACCGTACTACTTTGGATGGATTTTTTGCTAATTGTTTTTGTTTCCCCAGATGAACATTCCACATACGTATATTAGTTTGTATTCCAGTCGGTGGTTGGCATGGAAACAAAAGTGTTAGATTTTTCGGCCATTTTTGTACGATTTTTTCAGCATATTTGATAACAAGTACTGATTTTGGAACATCTGTGAGGGCAAATACCTACGATATTTTATATTCATGATATACAAGTAATGCCATTTCTAATTATACCTCATTTTGCATCTTTTCCTGTATTGAATGGGTCTAATTGTTGCCATGGAAACGATACCCATCATCATGAAAAAACGCCAAAAAGTCAATTTTAGCATGTATTTCGCTAATAATTCTTTATAGTTGGTCCTAGTTTCGTCAGTTGTGTCCAGAAACTTACTGATGGATGGCTCCAAATTTATAGCCACATTTAGCATTCCTTGAACTCATTCACAAAAAAAACATCCGATGCACAAAAGTGCACCAACCACATTTCCAGTATCTTCACAATTCTAAACTGTGAAGTTATTGAAAATGTGGTTGTACATTTCTCAATTACACCGTGACAGCAAAGATTGTAGCATTATTGAAAAAAAATAACTTCCAATCAGATGGCAATGGAATGTGGCAATGGAAATACAAGACACCCTGTGTAGTGAACATTGATAGCCTACCTCGTTTCCTCATGTGTCCTCATGTGTTTCGCCAGATTTTCCCTTGAATTGAAGATCTTGGCACACTTGCGTCACTTGTGTCGATTCACGGCGCACTGTTAGAAATTTTGTCGATAAAATTACAGAAAAGTGCCTGCAGCAGAGTCCCCAGCACTTTCTGTATATTTACAGGTGAAGTTACAAATACAGAAATCTGTATTACTGCCCTCATCAGATCCCTGTAAAAACACAGAAGTACTGGGGACTCCGCTGCAGGCACTTTCTGTAAATTTATAGGTGGTACCATTTTAGTACAAAATTGCTTCCTGTAAAAACACAGAAATGCTGGGGACTCTGCTGCAGGCACTTTCTGTAAATTTATACGTGGTACCGTTTTAGCACAAAATTGCTTCCTGTAAAAACAAAGAAATACTGGGGACTCTGCTGCAGGCACTTTCTGTAAATTTATAGGTGGTACCATTTCAGCACAAAAATGATTCCTGTAAAAACAAAGACGTACCGGTACTGGGGACTCTGCTGCAGGCAGTTTCTGTAAATTTATAGGTGGTACCATTTCAGCACAAAATTGCTTCCTGTAAAAAAAGAGAAATGCTGGGGACTCTGCTGCAGGCACTTTCTGTAAATTTATAAGTGGTACCATTTCAGCACAAAATTGCTTCCTGTAAAAACAAAGACGTACTGGGGACTGACTTATACACCAGTCAAATTGCAATTTAACCTCAAACAAATTGCAACAAAATTCTTATCACTTGTAGGTGATTCTGGAAGGTCCTGACAACATCATATCAAAAGTTTACCAGAATTTACGCAGTGGAAGTGGCCTTAATTCATATTTATTGACGATCCTTCATTAACTTACATTACAATATTTATGGACTTCTATTACAAATACTAGTGTGCATGTACAGCTAACTTTTTTCCTGTCGATTTTAAGCCCTATAAATGTATTACCAATAGATAGAAATATGGCACCTTACATTCCGATAGGCCTGTTTGGAAAATCATCAAACTTGTTTTTGTTATAAAAATGTCAAATTTGTAGATTTCAGGCAAATATGACGTAATATGTCATTTCTACAACACAACGACAACATATAATGTTCTAATCATGCCTATCTGACTAACAGGTGCCATATTTCTATCTATTGGTAATACATTTATTGGGCTTAAAATCGACAGGAAAAAAGTTAGCTGTACATGCACACTCGTGTTTGTAATAGAAGTCCATAAATATTGTAATGTAAGTTAATGAAGGATCGTCAATAAATATGAATAAGGGCACTTCCACTGCGTAAATTTTGGTAAACTTTTGATATGATGTTGTCAGGACCTTCCAGAATCACCTACAAGTGAAAAGAATTTTGTTGCAATTTGTTTGAGGTTATGTCCATTTTTTGGTTAGATTGATTGGACTATTATGATAAAGCCATAAAGGAATGGTTACAATTCTTTATGATCAAACGTCATATCACAAATGTCACAAATGGACTGTAATAATGAAATCAAATGAATATTCCGTGAAGAAAACAACTAGGTATAGTGACGATAAAAACAACAAACTGCATTGGAGAAGGAGGGTAATGGTCACTCCACCAGCCACTGCATGCCAGCAGACGAGACCTACAGTAAATACCATTAAATGTCTTCTGTTTCCGTTTATAAATAAGATTTTTCAAGGATTTGATGAGATAAAACTTCGAAATATCAACTCACAGTATACGGAAGCCAACAATCGGAAGTACAAACTGCACATGCGCAGAATGATTCACTACTTCGGCGAAGTTGTAAAATTACAAGTTATTGCGTAAATATACAACTTTTTGCATAAATGTTTCACGTCATTCGAGAGGTTAAGAAACCGATCTGTTAACGATAACACTAACGATAACGCTATTTCTGACGTACATTTGCAATGCAAAAAATAACGTTAGCGTTAGTGTTACCGTTAACGGAGCGATCTCTTAACCTCTCGATTATAGAAGTCACCGGTTAAAACACAGATAATAATCCTTTTTCTGTAAATTTAGAATAGTCTCTTTTTAAGAACACGAACTCCAGAAATTGTCATAAATGTACAGGAAAAGGAATGTATCCTGTATTTTAACGTGAATTCTGTAAATGACTCTACAAAAAATCCATTATTATCATTTACGAAGTGTTTCTGTAAAAAGACATTACAAAAAATTCCATTATTATCATTTACGAAGTGTTTCTGTAAAAAGACATTACAAAAAATTCCATTATTATCATTTACGAACAGTTTCTGTAAAAAGACCTTACAAAAAATTCCATTATTATCATTTACAAACAGTTTCTGTAAAAAGGACTTTACAAAAAAATCCATTATTTTCATTTACGGACAGTTTCTGTTGAAACACAGAGTTTCTGTAAATTTAGAACAATCTCCGTAGAAGAATAGCGGCCTTATATTTAAAGGCAGATGTTGTAAAAATATAGAAATTCACTATTAAGAATTCTAAGGAGATCTGTATTTATTTTAATAAAGTTCAGTACTTTTACAATATGTTTCGTTTTAAGAACAGGAACTACAGAAATTGTCGTAAATTTACAGGAAAAAAGAATGTATCCTGTATTTTAACATGTGAATTCTGTAAATGACAGGGAAAATATGTTTTAAGAAGGACTTTGCTGTAAAATAACAAAAAAAATCCCATTATTATCATTTACGCACTGATTCTGTAAAAAAATTTCTGTAAAATCTACTGTTTTTTCTAACAGTGCGTGATGCTGGTCAAGGTGATCCTGATATCGACATGTCTGGGAAAATGTCTTGTCTCATACAGGCATAACAGGACATCGTTGACCTCCCTCGGAATGAGCCGAAGCCATATGCCTCTTGAAGTTCCTTTTCAAAATGAGGCACCCGCATCGCTCGCAAAGAGTCTTCTGGGCTTCATCCCAGGCTTCATTTTCCGAGACGGAGACCACCCTTGGAACAAGCTTCACTACTTTACTGAAACAAGAAATAAGCAGTTCAGGAAAGTCAGTAGGCATCAGGGACCTTATTCACAAAAGATCCGTAACTTACGCATCCGTAACCCTTAGTTACGGACCTTCTGCGGTACCGTAAGATTTACGCTACGCTTTATTCACAAAACGTTCCGTAGACCATCCTTATCACTACGGATCTCCGCAAAGTTACGCATTCCGGGAAATCGTCGTTCTTGGAATCGTCCCCATGCATTCTTCAATGCCGATGCCAACATAACATGGAGCGATTGTAATGTTCCGAGATGACCTTTCTTTCGGAGAGGCGCTCGGAGATTGCAGTGTTCATTCGGTGTGTATTCCGTTCCGTTTATGCCTCTGCACTACTAGCACTCTATGGATAACAGCCAAAATGTCTGAGAAAAGAAAGAGGAAACCTAACTTTACAGAAAATGAAAGTCGCCGGCTTTTGGAGCTCATTGAAGAACATTATGAGGTTATCTCTTCGACATTTTCTGACACTGTGACAAACGAGCGCAAAAAAAAAGTGTTGGAAGGATATCTGTCAGAGGGTTAATGCAGTCTCACCATGCCAGAGAGATATCGATGACTTGAAAAAAAGGTGGGATGATTTGAAGACGCGGGCCAAGAAACGGGCGAACAAAGATAGGGCAGAGGACGCCAAGACAGGGAATGAGCCTCGTAAAACTGAAGATTTGTCAGATGTTGACCGGAGAGTTATCAGTCTCTTGGGAACGACTAAAGTTTTTGGGATTAAAGGAGGCTATGATACGGCTGACCCCAACCACTCTCAAGTACATGAAGAACCGACACAAAAAAAATCCAAGGTCAGTTTAATTCCTCCAAGGTCTACTAAAGCCTGGCGCACACGAGCGACTAAAATGGGGACGACTACCGATGCGACTACTACGTCGCATGCGATAATTACCTTTGAGGTCGATCAGTGATGTCATCCGCGACATCACTGATCTTCCAATGAAGCATTTGTCGCAACCGAGTAAAAAAATAAAAAAAGCTAAAAATATGTTCAGTCGTTGCTGTGGTCGCAAGGCCGGTCGCCGAGAAAATCGCTCGTGTGCGCTATGCTCAAAGGCATTATTTCCTCAGAGGAATGTCGTAAAGCATTTCAATAAATTTTGATGAAAACCAACAAAAATTGGTACACCAACAAAAGTATGTTCACCCTAACGAACGTGGTAGGTTCAGGAGGAATTTCTAAAATATTCTCCAGTAATGTATCTCCAAAGGAGAAAATCAACCAAATATCTTTCAGTTAGTCAAATGGAGGATGTGACATAGAGTGCGGTATCAAAGGACGCATATCGTATAAGTTCCCCAAGATGAAAAAAAACGTGTTTTTGCAAAGTCCTTAAGAAAAGGCCTGTCATTTTCTTTCAGATCGCTTCAGCGCCGCCGGCCACTATCTCAACTCCACTGAGTGACCAAGAGCAGTCTGATGTGGAAGAGCTTGGTGACCTAGGCCTGGAGAAAGAAATTCCCTTCAGTTTTGGCGCATTTCAACAACGTGTGAATTCTCCTTTCTCGGAACAAGTCGAAGATGGAAGTGTTCCAGGTACTTCTGCAGCAATTGCGGAATCTCGAAGACGTGGGTGGAATTGGCCGTTCTCGGAACATGTCGAAGATGCAAGTGTTCCAGGTAGTTGTGCACCTCCGTCTGAGCCTGCTTCAAGGACCCGAAGCCCAGCACCTCCGTCTGAGCCTGCTTCAAGGACCTGAAGCCCAGCACCCTCTGCGACCAATGTCAGCGGTGACCTGTTGTCAATTGAGAAGGAAAGGTTGGAGATCGACAAAAAGCGACTTCAAGTCGAAGAGAAAACTGCATCCCTTCTCGAAGAGCTCGTTCAAATTGAGCGTGAAAAGTTGGATCTCCAGCGGTCAAGCAGTACTACAGTTCTAACATTTGAGCCAGACATGCCAGAAGAGAAACCTGCGCACGCCCCGACGCGTCTTACTGCTAAGAATATTTTTGAATCCATGCAGATGTGACATTTTATGGACAGATTTTCATACCGTATTCTCCTACTTAATTGAGATAGCGATGGTAGGAACATAGCTTTGTGGAAAACCCGGAGAACTAAAAGTATTTCATTAGGTTACAGCCGGCTTCTTAGGCTGCCTGTCGCCAGGAAAACCTTTCAAATTGATTTATCTGGTCTTAGATATTTTCCCACTGTTGAGTTGGGTCATTTTCATTGATAAGTGGGGACGGCGGGTAAGTTGACATCCATGGTGAAATCACACTTTTCAGAACAGTTCAAGAAAGTTACAGTAACAAGAAAGAGAAAAGCGGAGTATCCGTTCGTTATTTGTCGAAAATCATTTCAGACATGAGGCAATTTTAATTACTCAAAATCACAGTTATTGATTAAACTGTGAGGTTATTAGCGTGTGTCACATTTAACCAAGTCGGTAAGGGGTAAATATTGGACCCCGTGGCATAAACATGACAATTCGACTGAAAACGTAGTCATTTAACCACCTTCATTAGTAATTAGTCAGAATTTACGTTTTATTGTCAACACATCTATAGTGAGTTTAAGAAATCTGACAGTGGCGCTAACGGTAATTACGTCATAATGACGAGACTAGTGCCCAGTTTATTGGTAATATGCAGTGGGTCTCTTAAACTCCCTATTCACACTATATGAAAAAGTAATCAATTTCAGGCGATGTGAAAGGACAAAAACTTGTTGAATGGCAGATTAGCCTGGGACAAGTAGTTCAATTTCAGTTCTCTTATTTGTCGTTGATTTGAAAATGAGTCACTGATCACTGTCTACTTTGACGTTAATAAAGTGTTTAGTTCCAGAAATGCTCCCTTATTATCCTTGCTCGAGCAACGGTCCCATCAGCATCATCAGCCATGACAGGACGATTTTCGTCTAGGTCTGGATTGTCTCCAATCACGGGTTGTACACCCGGTGGAAGTGGTACACCACGCTCCTCGCAGATATTGTGAAGCACTGCAGTTGCAATGATCACCCTGCAGCACCGCTCAGGGCGGAGTTTGAGGATGCCTCCTGAAAATAAATTAAAAAACGTTGGCAACAAGAACTGACAGGGGTCGATTCAGGGGGACGCTACAGAGGGGATTCCACACCATAAGTCCGAAAGTCTATATGAACCTTCGGATCTGTGCGCCTTCAAACTTGTTGGACGTTTTTAATAATCTTGTAAACGTTTGATTTTTAGGACTTGTGGGCAGCAATTAGGTTGCACACCACCTCCATTCCCACGCTTAAGAGCAATTAACCCTTACTTCAACATGACCAAGTGCCAGGCCTGTGTAATTAACAGAGACTGACAAAATTCTACTACCTGCAGCCTCATGGAAAGTATACGAAGTTACCCTAACGTCATTTGGGAACTACGACATGGATTATTCACCACTGACTTGAGCACATTTCCAATCTCGGTATTTTCGTCATGATGAAGTAATAAAGGTTGACTTTGATTGCGTATTTGGGGAAGTGTCCTTGTAATCCTGTTGCTGGAAAGCCCGTACAGGCTATTTCACTCAGTCGGGCCCGGTTACTTTTCCTTAGATGATGGATAGGGCCTGCACAAATCCAAAGCCGGAAAGAGCCCATTGCCCATTTTCTCTCATGAAGGCTGTGGTGAAAGGAACTTCTGGCCCACATAATCGATGAAATTAAACTGACACTCACCTTCTGAGTGCAAACATTGCCATCTGACTTTCCATCTGCCGAAAGTCCCTTCGATTGTCTGTCTAATCCTTCTATGGTGGATATTGTACCGTCTTTCTGCATCATCCGCCGGGTTCTGTATAGGCGTGAGTACCCATGGGCGCAAAGGGTATGCAGAGTCGGCCAGAAGATGTCCGTCACGATGAGGGTCATTTGCCAGCTCCCTGTTAAGGTGCGAATGTGTCCACATGAATGAATCATGTGTGGAGCCGGGCCACTGCGCCACAATATTTGTGAATTTCTTGTCATGAGAGCAGACTCCCTGAACGTTAATTGCATGGTAATGGTGCCGACATACGTATGCAGCTTCATCTTGTGCCGGTCGTTTGATCTGAACAAGGGATCCATCTAGACATCCCAGCACGTTGGGTATTCTTAGGGCATAATAGCTACTCATCAAACAATATTGGACGATATTAATGATATGTAGGAGGAAACCAGAGACCCCGGAGGAAACCTACGATGTCGAGGAGAGATCGCCCTCTCTACCACATAAAGCCACTTGCACGACCGGGGATCGAACCCGCGACCTCAGTGGTGGCAGGCGCCGATGTTTCCATTGCGCCACCCCGACATCCCTTCTATCATCTTGTCATATCTATGATGGACCTCTCCAACCAGTGGAAGGAACTGGGCAAGGAGATATTTTGTTTGTTGGGTGTGTTGTTGTTGGTGATGGTGCCACCGGGCTGTTTCCCTGGCTTCAGTGGACACGTTGGTGTCCCTGAAGCCAGGGAAACAGTTAGTAGTCTACGTCATTATTACTTTCATATGGGTAAAACCAGTTACTGCTATTGTTACGGCAGTTTTGATACATTTGCCATCGGGATTAGGATTAGGCCCAGGCCCAGAGTGGAAATACTGACTGCTGTACCCCTGTCGTAACTCGATTATCCTGTGCCTTAATTGAATGATTTATTTCGCATATGGTAGCAATTGCAACATCTCGAAAAATAACTTAATAAAGAGAAAAAAGAATAAAATACAAAAGATGATAAAAGAAGAAGAAAAGACGAAAAGGGAAAAAAGCAGTGGACGGGATTCGAACCCGGGGCCCTGGGTTGTGAAGCAACGATCATTCCGCCGCCGTGAACCAACAAGACGTGCAACGCCACGAAGACGTGCAACAGCAGTGACGTGCGCTACACCTCAACGGCAACGCACGGTAGCGTTGCTATGATGCGCTTTGGGTAAATCTGTGACGTCATCGTGACGTCATCAAATCATAAGTTTGAAATTAAATCTAAATTTACAAACAAACTGCTGAGCGAAGTGACTAATTGCGCCATCGATACATCATTTCCAGTCCTCCTTAACTTTCATGCGAAGTTTGAGCGCTTAACAATGCCGTATTGTGTGTTTTTGGCACGCTGTTTGCCAGAAGCCGGACTTCTTACATGAGGGGAAATTCAGAATCGGACCGCCTGTGACGTCAGCAGCTTCGCTATCTGGCCACTGCGCGGCGTTCCGGGTCCTTTGCGTCTAGTTTAGATTACGTTAAAGATGCTGTCTCGATTGTAAAGTATGTCAGTTATTTGCGAGATTAGGGGTGTTTTTCATTCCTTCAAAATGACAGTTTCGCAGCAGTGTAGGCCTAGGGGCTAGTGCTGCGTGCATGTATACACTACAGTAGGCCTAGCTGCAGTGTGCATTGTACATAGGCCTACATCAGCTTGTGCTCCTGGGATTCTAGCTAACCTCATCCCTGGATCTTTCCCACTGGCTATGCTTCATTCATGCTTGCCTGTAGCATGCATTGCATGTAGGCCTAACAAATTTTAGCCTTGATTGGTAAGGGCTACTGCTCTAGCTATGACGCTCGAAGTCGGCCCTGGGCAACCCGGCCATGGGACAAAGTTTGGCGTCCAGATGCCGCGACTTTCCCCAACCGAACCAAACAGTTACCACATTATATACAATCCCTTGTTGTTGTCTTCTCTGCTTGTTGCCTGTCCCCGTTGCACAAAAGTAGCAAGTCGATTGACCGCTGGCTCTTGAAAGCCGTTCAAGTTGCCGGGTATAACGATACTATCGGTGTGCCTATAACTGTTGATACTGCCGCTAATGTCCATCCTGATGACTCGTTGGACTTGTCGCAATCTACCAATACGTCATCGTACGTTGGGCTCAAGGCAATCCACACTGGATCGTCGTAGTTGTCCTTATAGAATCGTTCGTGCTTGGCCACTTCTTTTGTTTTCCGGATTCTCAAATGTTTTTCGAGGTCGGTGTGTCCACACATGGCAATTGAAGCGGCGTGAAATAGGCAACTGCCGTCACCAGGGACATTTTCATGTTTCCATTCGGCGTGCAGATTTAGCGGCACGTATTGCGCTAACAATATCTCTGCGTTTTTTGTCGATGATACGGAGATCTCCTTAGAAGTGCCCAAATCCTGGTGGAGGGGCCGGCAGTGACAACGTCCGCATAAAAATTTCTTCTCGCCTTGCTGCTGTCTTTAGTGCTTCATTTGAGTCTTCAGCGGCTTCTTTTAGTCGGAGCAGCGACACCCGGTAATAAAAGACGTCTTCGGTGAGAGGGTCACGCAAGCAACAGTTGCACCAGTAGCCAAGTGGCATCGATCCTACGTCGTCGAACATTTCCCTCGTCAGGTCTTGGCATCTGTAATGGAACCACGTCAAACAGCCCTCGCAGTGTATGGCGCCGCCTTTACATTCCCTCTTCCAAAGAATCTTTGAGACAGGTAGGCCTAATGGCGATGTATTGGTGATACACTCTATGCAGGTGTTTCATTCTTGCCTCCAAGGATTTGTTTGCGTTGGTGATCAGAGACTTGAGGGATTCTGTCTTCCTTACTTTCATTGACCGCTTTGTACTATGGTCGCACCATTTTTGGCCGTATAGGCATGACTAATGTTCGCCCACTCCCACCAGTCTACTAACTTGTCTGCATTGATGTCTTGGGAAGCACGGATCTTGCGTTCGGATTTTCATTTCTGGCAGTTAGCGTACATGCAATCTTGATTGATAGTATCACAAACAAAGGTCCCAATTAACTCATCTGGGTCGGTGCTAGTTACCACCTTTTCACGGTGCTATCTTTCAAGTTGAAGTCGAAAGTTTTCACATTGTTTACAGACGCAGAAGAGATATTTCATATGCAACATTTTCAGGCCGTGCAGCAGAAACCTCACTTGGTCTAAAAATAAAATTTTACAGAAAGTATACGGAAGATTGCATCTCAGATTAAAATATACAATGAAACAGTTCGAATAATCAAATAAAATTTTACAGAATAGAGAGGATTGAATCTCAAATTTAAATAGGCCTACCTTATAGATACAGTCCGAAATCAAATCAAATTTTACAGAATACAGAAGATTGCGTCTCTAAATATCTTGTACATTGCACAATAATACAGTCCGAAATCACTGGTAGACTGCTACGTGTACGTGATTTGCTATATATTTCAATACATTGTGGAGTCCGTGTCCCTGCAGAGTATTCATCCCAGCGTTACACAGCTGTCCGTGATGTCGTGCATATGACGTCCTCTGTTTTCCCGTCCGGGAGGAGTCGAGATTGCAGCGTGACGAGTGATGCCTCATTGTGCAATAATGATACAAGGAGGTAAAACTTCAACTGTCCTTTCCTGGCTTTCGTGTTCAGGCGATTGTGCCAACCTTCAACATAGTTCGGACAGCCTTCTTGAAGTGACGGACATTTCCCGTCTCGATCAGTTCTTTTGCGACATTGAGCACTTCTAGTCCCATCGGCGTTTTCCTGACATAAGGGCGAACAAGAGCGGGACCTGCTTGACGTTTTCGTTGGATTTGATGAAAGCGTGTAAGGTAAAAAGCTGCGAAAACGGCTTCCTTACCACTTTGAAGGTGGCATCCGCATACCAATGTTTGGCATTACGTACAATCAAAATTTGATCATCCGTCACAAAAATCAAATGCCGTCTTTCTCCAACTTCAACGTCTTTTTTCAAAAACCCATCTGGAATGTGGTCTTCGCTGAGCGTAAAATTGAGGTTATCTGGTTCCTTTGGGCGATTTCCTGTGTGTATTCGATTCCCCTGTTGTGCGATGTCGGCTGGTGCAGGGATACAACGTACAGGGACGTTTGGATCAATTTCTTGGCGCATTACTTTGTCGATGATATCAGCTGCTGAGCGAAAGATATCCTCTAAGGCCTTTTTTAACAGTGGGTGGAACTTTGCTCGCAGTGGCCGCCAATGCGAGCAAAGTTTCAGCCACTGCGGGAGGGTGAGAATGGTTTTGCACACCGCGAATGAATTCGTCGCCAACTTGTTTGATCGCCAGTTTGCAGGCGTTTTCTTGTTACTGACCGTGCATCTCCACAGGACGGAGGCGGAAGTTCTGCGCTTTTCTGTATAGGAATGTCCTAGACTGTCCATCGGCTTTGACTTGCCTCGCTGGGACGATTGTTCGACAAGTTCGTAAGTTATATCACGACTGTTGCTTTCGACATCAGCAGGGTTTGGTCTTGGTGGTGGACCTTGGATCGATTCTTGACTAGCAGCTCTCTCGGCATTATCCATTGGTGGTGGATCGTGGATCGATTCGTCACCAGCAGCTGTCTCATTATGGTTTCCGATGTCAAGATCGGAAACGATAGGCCTATTGTGTTTGGTCATGGTGTCTGTGTGTGTGTGTGTTTGTGTGTGGGTGGAATGTGATTAATGCACTAGGCCTGACTAGTTTACCTACATTCTGCCCTCCAGGGGCATTTTCCGAAAAATGAACAATCCCCAAAAACTCAGCCCAGAGAAAAAACATCAAACTGTAATTGATAGGTTAAGTAGCTTAATTAATTCTTCAACTCCTGTGGGGGTAAATTGTTCCATTTTTGTCTACCACATAAGGGGCACAGTCCGCGTGAGCTACTGCAAAACTAATGTATTAGGCCAGCCCTGCATACCATGATATATAAATACACAGAGCACACCTGGATGACCTATATTTCTGTCCGCAGTGAAGTACACCTGACTGCGGACAAGATTTTGCAGTAGCTCATGCGGTGTGTGTCCCTAATGCAGGGGGCGCAATCTGTAGAAATGTAAAACAGGGGTATTTGAATTACCCGCCTGATGATGTCAGCATTTTCTGTCTCTGGATGATGTCAAACTACTTTGTGTGGGCTTGTGCTGACATAAGTAAAAGCAAGAACAGCCTTTCTGCACAGCTCACCATGACCGCAAGGTTCTGCTCATTAGCTCACATCACAGTTGTTATCTTTTGTCTATTTTAGGCCTTGTGTTAGGCCTATATCCACTTTTTTGTGTGGTGGTTCAGAGATAAAGGTGAGTTGGAATTATCAGAGACTGACTGTCAACAATTACAATGTAACTCCTTACCATCCGCTGTATGAGGCGCCATATGGGAATTTAATTGTTTACCAAAATTATTTGAAATAATATCATTGTTTCAAACCATAAATGTACGTATTTTCACTTATTTCATCCAATAAAAGTATAAACAAAACCATGGAATTATTTTTAAAACCCAAATCAGGCGAATGCTCTTATCTGTGTATACACTGTAGTAGACGACATACATCCGGGTAGGTCACTAGAACAATGAGCATTCCCAGGAAATCTTATCTCGTGACCTAATTACTGCAATTAACCACTACAAACCATACATTTTTGTGAAGTACACCTTTGAACCCTCCTGCCAATATACAAATATTTCTTCTGCAACATCTTTGAAAAATTTTGATAGCCTAATAAATTTTTTGAAAATTTTCTCCCAAAAAAAGGGAATAAAAAAGGGAACAAAAAAAGGGAATACATTTTTTTTGCTAAAAATTTCAATACATTCTGTTGCATATAGTCCTAGCTCTACAATGCATACAAGTTTTCAGCATTATCATAGCAAATAAACAGACCACTGGCATGTTTTCAAGAGTGACTCCAGGAACAATGGCCTACTAAGGTTTCATGTATGCCCCAGGCCAGGCTATTTTTGGAACAGCCTATGATTTATTTTTCTTCCAGCATCAATGACAACCTTGAACTAATTACCTCAACCCACTTAGAACAGTGCCAGTGTACTCTGGTGGCCTGAATAGATGGTGCAAAGTTCTCCGCGGATAATTCAGTAGACCGCCGTATGTAACTAATAGGCGGTATACTTATGTGTGAGTAGATAGGCTGTAATGGGTTTTAAAACCATCAATTAGACTAAACACATGGTTTCATTCTATGAAACTTACACAACTTACACATATCACACATGCCACGTTCAATGAACACATAATTCAATTTACACCCACAGCCGAGTGGTCTTAAAGGAAGGCTCCGGGCGTTAATATCCATTTATCATCCCCCAGTATCGATGCATCGGGGGGAAATATACATAACAACAAATTTTGACAAATATCCCCCACCCACTGCTTAGTCAGAAGGCGGAGAAATTGTACCAGTATGGGCGCAGACATTTTGGTTGGTCACATGGTCTACGTTTACCGGAAATGACGACAACTATGCTATTCGCCGCCGTCATGCCGTCGCGTCATGCATGTACATGTAGCCTACGTCATGACACTGCTGTGGGGTGTATTGCTGATCATCCATGTCATCATCTTCTGTTTTTGTGTGAGTTTCAACATGCCTTACTGCATCGCGCAGTTTTGCCACAATGGAGATAAAAATAATCCCAGAAAAGCACATTTTCACCGGCTGCCGAACAGGCAGAAGTATCCGCAACGTTGGTTGCACTGGGTGACAAAATGTGGCCGGCCACCCGCCGTTGTAAAAAATGCACAGGCGTGCGTGTGCAGCGAACACTTCTGTGAGGAGGACTATGAAAATATTGGCCAGTTCAAAGCAGGACTAGCAAAGCTGCCACTCCTGAAACCAGACGCCGTACCTACGGTGTTTGCAAAGCCAGACACACCACCGTCCCAGAAACCTACAGCAAAATCTCCGTCAGACAGTGCAAAAAGGAGGAGACAGCGAAGGGAAGCTCGGAACAAAGCAAAGGTAGGCTAGGCTAGCTTGCTAGGCCTAGGCCTCGAGGGCTAGGCCGCATGCAAGTTTCCTGATTCATCATGTCTACTCTAGGCCTAACGTTACTACCAGTCATTGAGTTGGCCTAGGCCTAGTTCATAGTTGCACAGGCACAGTCAGTCCCAGCTAGGCTAGGCCTACACTGTGCTGTGTTGGGCACAGGCGTGAGTTGACGCAATGTGTGAATAGTTGCAGAGAAAACAACCCGTTTTACTGACATTGACAACCTCTGGAAAAGTTTTTTTCACACATTGCGTCAAGCCTATCATGCTATTCTCAGTTTCACAACGACATTTTGTGACATAAGTGTAGCCTACGTAGGCCTATGTGTGGGCCCTGTTGATTGATGCAGGCTGCAGTTGGAACTATTTGGGGTACCAGGACAATTGCTCACTGGAAACTGCCCCCCCCCCCCCCCAACTGCCCCCAGCAATTGCCCCCATACATGTAGGACAATTCCCCCTATGACAACTGCCCCCAGACAATGCCCCCCCCCCAGAACAACTGCCCCCCCCCCGACAATGGTCCCCTGGGACAACTGCCCCCCCCCCGGGCAATACCCCACAGGTCAACTGTCAAGGTCCAGGGGGCAGTTGTCCTGGGGGAATTCAAAATGTCTGGGGGCAGTTGTCCTAAGGGGGCAATTGTCCAGGGGGTAGTTGTCCAAGGGGCAGTTGTCCTAAGGGGCAATTGTCTGGGGCAGTTGTCCGGGGGGGACTTGTCCTAGAACCCTATTTGGCCCATCCGAACATGAAGGCTGTATTGTACATTCACATGTCATATGTATGCATATTGTAGGCCTATCTATGGCATCATAACTTTCAAATCAGCCATATCGTCAATGACAATTTCTTTTTAGGTTGTTAGAGAGCTAATACTGACACCCCCAGAGAGTTCTCATGAGAATGGTACCGGTGGTGTTGAGGATACACCTTCAACATCCTGTGATGACTTGGACATTGAGCCAACCCTGGATACTAGCATAGCATTGCAGGGTTCATACAGGTGCTTGAAATCCTTGAATATCAATGAATTTTAGGAATAATTTCTCCAGGACCTGGAATATCCTTGAATTCTGACAAATCTTTAAAATGTCAATGAAAGTCCTTACATTTTCATCATTGCTGACAATGAATGGCATCGTTCATCCGTTGATTATTTGCTCACATGCTCATTCTTTCCGAAGTTTTGATGACTCTGGGGTTTTGTTTTGTCAAGATGCCGGGAAATACCCACCCTGGCATACAAATTTGATGAAAATGTCCTTGAATTTTGCTGAAATCAGACCTTGAAAGTCCTTAAAAAGTCCTTGAAATTTGAGAGCCTAAAGGTGTATGAACCCTGGCATTGGAAGATGCCAACAGCCCAGTTCCAGGAGATGCACCTGTCGCCATGGATGTAGATAAATTTCACTGCACATGTTGCAGACATGCTAGTTCCATCGCTGATGAGTAAATTTTCAAAGGTATATCCCATCAATAAATAGAACCCTGCAAAGCAAGGGTAAAGAAAATTGTCCCCTATTGTGGTCATCACCATAAGACCATGGAGGGGTGAAATAATTATTTTATACCTCCATGATTAAAAGACAGAAGTAGGAAATACCCTGGCTTCGTCACTCTCCCCCTTCGGGTAGACTAGGAATGGAATAATAATGCGATGTACTGGAACTGACGCAATTGTGAAGAAAGTTGAATAGTTTGTAGAGGAAAGCATTTTTTTTCTAATAGATCATGAATATTGTCAGTTGGTGGTGTAATGGTTATTTTGTGCTATCTTATAATTTCAGATGCCTCAACCCAAACTCATGGACTAGATTTGTACTACAGCCAACCTGTCAGCTCAGACTTGCTTTGTTCAATTATTGCTAAAGACCATTCATATCACATTAAGAACCCTGTGAATGTAACTCCAAGCATCAACAGCGTAGTGCAGGCGATGCAAGCCTGTTCTGTGACCAAGGACCGTGTTCATGATCAGGGTGGTGTCACTGGAATGATAAATGGAGAGATTTCCAACTTCAGTGATGTCACTGCTGCTACGGTTTCTTGTAACTCTGCTCCTTTGGATAGTGATGGGTCTATCTCCCTCAGTCTCAGTGTTATACCACCTCAGGACTGTTATGTAGAATGTGAGTCGGAGGAGGAAGACATATTTTCGGATGACAAAAATGACCAGGATTATGAACCCTCTGAAACGTCTGCATCAGATGAATCTGATTTAAGTGAGAGTGAGGTGTGTGAAGATGATAACTGTGCTGTCTTTGTTCCACCTAGCTGTATTTCAGATGAGCGTAAATTCATTGTATTTGAGTCCTCTTTGATGGACCTGTTTCAGAAATGCCAGAAACCAGGATGCTCAGCAGAAGAAAAGGAAACAAGTAAAGTATTGTCAGGCTCCAGATTGATTGTGAAGACTAAATGCAGTTCTGGATGTAACTATACTTGGTCCTCACAACCAGTGCTGCACAAGATGGGTGCTGGCAACCTCCTACTCTCTGCTGCCATCCTGTTTTCTGGTAGCACTTATGCAAAAGTACAAGACATTTGTCAGATCTTGAAGCTTCCAATTCTGGGTGAAAGCCAGTTCTATGCCATTCAGAAAAGGTACTTATTTCCAGTTGTAAATGAAAGTTGGATTTCCTCCCAGATGGCAGTTTTGGATGGGTTGGCAGGTGAGAGTTCCATTGAAATGTGTGGTGATGGGCGTTGTGATAGCCCAGGACACTCAGCAAAATATGGGACGTACACCCTGATGCATAGTGAGCGTGGGCTTGTTGTAGATTTTTGTGTTCTAAGTATTGGTGACCCTACAGTTAAGAACTCCAATGCTATGGAGCCTAAGGGTCTCAAGCAATGCTTAGAAAACGTGGAGGAGAAGGGGATAAAGATAGCTGTTCTTGCCACAGATAGACACAAAACCATTCGTAAAATCATGAGAGTGAATTTTGCATCCATAAACCACCAGTTCGATGTATGGCACTTCGTTAAGTCTTTTGTCAAGAAAGTGGTGAAAATTTGTGGTAAAAAGAAGACCCATGCTCCACTCCTTAGTTGGATACCATCTATCACTAACCACTTCTGGTGGTGTGCAGCGACCTGTGGTGGTGATGTCAATGTACTCCGGGAAAAATGGGAGTCGGTGATTTACCATACTGCCAACATCCATTCATGGGATGGCAAGACACACTTTCATGCATGTGCCCATGAACCTATCTCTGATGAGGAGAAACGTGAAATTGAATGGCTCCGTGTTGGCTCTGTACCTCATGATGCTCTTGTGAAAGTTGTAAAAAACAAAGACCTCACAAAAGACCTACAGCAATGCACTATGTTCTGTCATACAGGGCAGTTGGAAGTATATCACTCAATGATGTTGAAATATGTGCCCAAGAGGCAGCACTTTTCATATGAAGGAATGGTTGCCCGTACTCAGTTAGCCGCCATAGACCACAACCATAATGCAGGGAGACCCCAAGCCAAAACCAGTGCTGGTGAACTGAGGTACAGTGTTGTATGCCCCAAGTCCCAGACTAAGAATCGAAAATGGGTAGCCAAATCTATCAGTGTAGATAAGGATTACAGTTTCCGGGATGATATGATGAGAGAAGTGGTCTTGATGAGACAGCATGGTCTAAATAAAACCAGAGCTGTATTGCCTGAAATTTGCTCCAACATTGCCCCCATTGAAAAACCTGACAAGGCTGAAGTGATTGCTCGGACTTCACAGTTAACACGGTTCGCTTCAAAATAAATTATGACCGTGTTGTAAGAGACTGAAGGGTGGGAGTACAGATTTGTCATTTTGGGGCATTGATGGGTGCCAAATTCAGACAGTTTTCATGATAATGCATGGGTCATATGAATCAAGACTAGCAAATGCTTGAAGCGCCCAGGCCTTGTCTGTTGAGTCTAGTGAAAAACTGCTCGGCTCAGAACAATACAGCATTATTGTTCTCAGGGGAGCAGTTTTTCACTCGCCTCAGAAGACAAGGCCTACTTTTACTTCAGATTTGTACAGCATTGCCTAGTGAATTATAATTGCAAAATCCAAGCAAAAGCATTAACTAGTCTTTATTCATATGACCCAATAATGCAGGTCAAATGATTCAAAGATTCTTCAAAAAATTTCACTTTTATTTTGAAGAAAATAATGAATGATTCAATGTCCGTATTAATGAATAAATATTCAATGAATTTCATTGACTCTTTCATTCATTCCTTCTCTGTCTTTTAACATGACATGGCAGTGAGTTAGAGTCACGCATTACAAGGGAAATGCAGCTTCATCCTCAGATTCCACTTCTCGGAAACCAACATAGATTCCATCTGGGGAAGGGAACTCTCTTCTAATCCGATTGACCACACATGACGAAATGGCCTTCCTAACTCTTCGCCCCAGTCTCTGATGGACCCACCAAGTGAACTGGCGGTAAGCTGCCAGTCGGAATGTCCTGCAACAATGACAAGTTCTCAATTTGAGTGTGATACAAATATTTTTTAATCACATTCAAAAAAGACACCCGAGTACTACATGTATGCTGGGTGATGTCTGGACCCCCACCACTGCCATGACTGCAGAATGTCTGGGAACAAAGCCATGGTGCAGATGGAAGGGTAGGCCTATGCCTACATAAGTAGGCCTACGGTAATGTTCCTTCTAACGCATGTCATCGGAAAGAATAACTAGGCTAGGTCCTTATGTTGTAGGCCTATGTGGCAAACATGTCAAACGGTCTTGCCTATTCTTAATGGGCTCTTCCAAACTCCTTTTTTTGACGTCTTTCATGGCGACTAGGGCGGTCCTTAGAATATCCTTATCCAATACAATGGTATCAAACTTGTGATGCTGCAAGATGCAGTCCAAATCATCACGGAAAAGTTTTTCTTCCAACTCCCGAAGTTCATGACAGCAAAAGTTCGAGAGGGGATCAGGCATGTAAACACAGTTATCACAACGATCCCAGGTGTCGGCACTCCGGCCAACACGAGCCTCAAAGTTAATGTCATCTGTGAAGACATCCTCGTCGAAAAAGTCCACACGTTCCTCTTGTTGCTCCTGGTCTTGGCATGCGTGGGGTGCCTCTTCCATGTCTTCACCGGCAACCCTTGGCCGAGGCCTACCGACTCTTGGCTCGAAGCGGTAGGCCTATGGTTGTATCCCATCACATGTCAGTGTACCGGTAGGCCTAGGCCATGTAGGCCTCGCGCCATCACGCTCATCCTCCTCGATCTGATCGTTTAGGGTTGCTAATATATCTTCCTGCAGCTGGTCAAGTGAGGAATCTGAGTCGTATCCTTCAGCCATCGTGATAATTCAGATAAAACGATAGGCCTACGCTGACATGGCTGAGAATAGCCCCACTGGCATGAATGGCCACGAGCACATGTCATGCATGTGGGCGCGGCGCGGCGTGCTTGACGTTGCGTCAGTCGTGTAGCATACATGACGTAGACTGCCAGCTGACAGTCATGCGGCCTGGGCAAAATGGCGGCTCCCTTATTGGATTACTTTCGTTTCTACCGTCATGGGATTATTAATTTTTTTCCGATAATTTTTTTGTGAATGGAAGAATAACAACATACTTCAATTCGAGGCGGGGTTTATGTCATAAATCGATAAGTGGAGTTTTCCTTTAAGTGCGAATAGCACGGTATTTTTGGATAAAATCTTGCATAGACTACCAACATCCAAAGTAAAACCACGTGACCCACCTATGCCAGTGTAATGTGTGAGAATGTCCCCGTATGACAATGCCCGCTTTATTGTTCGGAGGACACTCAAGTACAGAAAGACATGTTCATCAGTGCCTCATTGTCACGTTGCCGCTTATTCCGCCAATCTTTTGCTTGAGGGCATTGGCAAACGGGGGGGAGGGGGCAGTGAAAAACACTACACAGGTGTAACTGTAAAGAATGTCCCCTGTAAAAAGTGTCCACTTCAATTGTTCCATGACGGATTAAGGTGTATGGCTATTGAAACCAATCGCGAGAGATTAGAATGTAACTAGGATCGCGTGTTGCCAGGACGGTTTTTCAGTAGGGACATTCTTTCCCTTCACACCTGTAGGCTTGTTTCTACACTCTATCTGTCACAAAACTCTTTTTCAGGCCTACTGAACATCATCGAGCTTGTTCACGATCTATACAGGTCATGACTGATAAAATCTGTACGGTGTTGGTACCTCCATTCCCATTTCAGCAAGTAAGGCAGACGTGCAAATTTGTCCAACTCTGAAAAACGGCGAAGTCGCCCCCTCCCCAGTAAAGTCACCCACGACGGCATTGGTTCCAAAACAGAATTCCGATAACAAGGTCTACTGGTTGAAGCTAAATTGAGCGTGTAGGCTATACCTCGTTGCGGATATACTTGTTGCGGCCAAATTTGCCTTTTGGTGACTTGGCCTGTGACGACAGTCTTTGAAACTGCGGTGGGCACGTACCTACGGTGAGCTGCTTACATCACTAGTGTCACGAGTTGTGTCATTGCAGTCATTGGGAATCAGTTTCCTACTGGCATTGTGTCCCTTTGTTCGGTATTGTTAGATGTGTTAGGATATTCTAGGAAAGAATGTTCGTTTCCCTACTGAGCATTTTCGTCAGGACATTCCAGGAAAGAATGTTCGTTTCTCGATTGCGGTCGATGCCCAATTGCCGGAGTGGCCACTCTTTGGTAATCTATTTTACCTTTTTGGTATAAAAGCTGGGCGGGTCGAGCCGCATATTACTCCACCCGTTGGTCGCTGTCGGAGGCGCTTGTCGCCTGTTATTTGCGCTGAAGGCATGCCACAGTATGCACCATAGAGCAAACAGGGAGTCACAGTCGTTGATATTTCCGTGTCTCAGTAAGTACATGTAGGACTTCAGTCTAGGCCTATTTCCCGAGTTGCATATTTCTAAATCTGTCGGTGATATAAATACTTAGTATCTCTGGTTTGTTATTGCAGGCACGGCTGTTTCCTTTGGAAACTCGACACTCAAATGTCCAGAATGACATCTGTATCGCATTGATTTACGTCTAAGAATAAACGAATCTACGGGAAAACGTCTCCTCATCCTTGGCTCCGGCCGCCATTCGTGACATTTTGGCGACCCCGGCAGGACCAGTCCAGCGGCGGCAGTGTACGTGGTCCGGTGGCAGTTATCGGCAGTATCACACCAGCCCAGCGGCAGTCTCGTATTCGGCAGACACAGCAGTCCGTGGCAGTTTATAAAACCTCGTCCAAGTGAAATGCTGTATGGCTCGTCGAGCGGGAGGATCCTTCGTCCGACATTGACGGCACGTGACAGTTTGGTGAGATGTATCCTGTAACAGTTTAGGGACATTTTTTGTTTCAAAGTCAAGTTTAGTTACTTAGTAGTTACATTGGTTTTTAACAGCCGTGCTGAGGAGGTCTAAGGTATTAGGCCTATAGTTTATTTGTTGTTGAAGACCAAGAAGAGGCATAGTCATGTCTGCTAAGCTTTTTCAAGAGTTCAGCGGAATTGGTGAAAAGTTAGGCATAATAGGTGAGGCGCTGCTAGAATTTGTGAAGGGTGAAGTAGATAGGTTTAGGAAGCAAGAGGCTGACGAACAGGCTCGTGCATTGGAGGAGAAAAAGCGTGACGATGATATGAAGCGCGAAGAGCGCAGGTTAAACCGTGAACATGAACGCGTAATGCAGGAACTGAAAGTTCAGGAGGAGTCTGAGCGAGCTAAGGCTCTCGCTGTTCCTCCACCCCCGGTGGTTGCTCCGCATGACCCAGCAGTTTTTAAGATGCGTGCCCCTGAGATCCCTAAATTCGATGAAAAACGCGATGACATCGATGCGTACATCGAACGCTTTGAGCGCATTGCACAGCAACAGAAATGGGGAAAACCGGAGTGGTTGTTCCGCCTCAGTACAATTCTGACTGGGAAAGCACTCGAGGTGTATACCCAGATGAATGCAACCGATGCCACTGACTACGATAAAGTAAAAACTGAATTGCTTAAACGTTATCAAAACACCGAAGAGGGTTATCGTACGAAGTTTCGGGATGCTAAACCTGATAAAAGTGAAAATTCCACCCAATTTGTTGCTCGCATTGGGCGATATTTGAATAGATGGGTAGCACTATCCA
Organism: Notospermus geniculatus; assembly: GCA_002633025.1. Lineage (NCBI taxonomy): Eukaryota > Metazoa > Nemertea > Pilidiophora > Heteronemertea > Lineidae > Notospermus > Notospermus geniculatus. The sequence goes on from NMRB01000879.1 coordinate 170,671, forward strand.
AGGCTCCGCGGTCATTTGAAGGTTTGGTAGACCTGCTCCTGCGCGAAAAATTTATTAACGCCAGTCCCAAAGCGCTTGGTTTATTTCTAAAGGAAAGGGTCCCTGGTAATATAACCGAGATGGCACAATTAGCTGACAGGTACATTGAGGCGCACGGGGGTAGTTCTGTCTATAATAGCGGGAACAACAAGCCGAGGCGGCAAAACTTTCAGAACGGTCACGGGTCTGGTGGTAATCCTGGAGGCTCCCGTAGTGAGAATAATGAATCGGGGGTAAAGTCGGAGGGTGGTAGCAAAAAGTCAGAAAATTCCGGTCCAAAGTTGGATTACTCTCGAAAGGGGTGCTGGGGATGTGGCAGCAAATTTCATAGGTGGGGAGACTGTAAGTTTAACCCAAAGAATGAGGTGTCAAAAGTCAAATCGGGGGGTCAGCCTGTTAAGAATATAGCTGGTTATGTTGGTGAACAGCATCAAACAAATAATTCTGACGAGGGAAAATGTCGAAATTGTACGTGCCATGTGGGCACTAGTACATTATCAGCAATCACGGAAAAATCCATAATCACACTGCGCATGTGCAGAACAAGCCTCCCGCAGGATGTACTACGAATGTACAGGATGGTTTGTTTACATGCTCATAGCAGGCGGTGGGGAACAGCTACGTCGTTTCTTGGCTTCTCCATTGAATAATCAATGAAAAAGACGTGTTTGGCTCAAAAATCATGGAATTCGGTTGATATTTGAATGATTCCAATTAAGATCCACTATTACCAATACATAAGCAAGTTTTCGGAGGACAGATTTGCGTCTGAAGCCAACTTCAGACCAGCCTGGTCGGCGCGGTTTGTTTTGGATTCAGGTTCTTGGCTCTAAGGATAGATGGCAGCACTATAGACTACAGATGACAGAATTCTGGTGACTGTGGGATGCTCAGAAACTGGTTCCAACGGTCTGGCTTTTTCAGGGTTACTGCTATTCTGGCAAAGTGGGATCAGTGTGCCATTTCGATTGCAAAATGGGCTGTGATTGTATATTTAAAGCCTGAACTAATGTTTTATCTGAGAAAATAATGATTGCCTTGAAAATAATGATTGCCTTGCATTGATCAGAGGCTGGGAATAGGCCTATGAACCTGATGAATGGGTGGTGGAGCCTAGGTGGCCAACTATCCGGAGGGGAACAAAATCCAGATTTGGTTATGACCCTGCTCTCATCCAGTGACTTGCAACAACAGAAGCAAATAATCCAGATCAGTTTGTTTATATCAACTTGCTGTCTTCCATTGTCATTGTCTTTGCTGGGTGTGACATTTCTTTGCATAAAATGGAGGGGGGAGTATCCTTGTGTTGGGGTGATCCTCTGGGGGAAGACAGTAGCTCCCATCTTCTTCGACTTTCTGAGACACATTTAGTTCTGGATTACGTTTTTTATATCAGCCCAAGTATTACTGATACATGTACATATTGATATCAAAAGTGGCAATTCTTATTGGCAGTGAATTTGGTAAATACTTTCTACCCAGTAACAGAATTCAGCAGTAGTTTTTTCCACCAATTGAAATATATTTTATTGCATTTCCCAGAAGAAAGGACATCAGCAGTTCTGAAAATTTGACTAGATATTCAAGTCCCCAACTTCACGACTGATGAGAATTTGGGAGTGCTTAAATCCCTGAATTTTCAGAATTTTGTTTAAAAGATTGACTAGGTATAAGTATGACCTGAGAGAGCAGACTAGTATTACCGGTACCTGGACTAGGATCTACACTAATTTGATTCAATGGACAGACTTCAGAATTCCATTACAATTTCAACTCAATGCTGTCTGATACATCAAATATTTCACTACATTTCATTTACATATGTAACTAATCCTACACAATGTGGAGAGAGGCCAAAACATTGACCCAGTCAGCTCCTACATGTAATAACTAACTGCTATAATAATACATTTCTATCTTTGAAAATGATTCATCCCTGAGATAAGGAAGATGACCCTGATGAGCACCGTAAACCTTAACTCGTTCATATTCCGAGCAGCGAGGTGTTTTTTCAAAAATTCTCTGATTTTTTCTGGTTTCCGTGCCTTAGTTTTGAGCCCAAGGGACTTCAACTGGTCCTTCATTTCGTCAACAGTCATGGAATCTACACAGTTACCGGTATTTTGATCATCAGACTGAGAATCAGAAATTGTAGGCTTTCGTCGTTTACTGAAAATCACCTCACCCCAGTATTCCAGATCCTTTTTTTCATAACCTCGGCTATCCCTTTTCTGGCCTTTCAACTGCATCTGACGGGCAGAACACTTCAAAATATTTGCACAGGCATCACTTTTGTTAGAATGTTGGAGGTGGACTGTTTTTGCATTATCATTGGCTTTCTCCATTCCCTGTCCAGAAAACTTTTTCAAACCAAGATGCAAAGTGCAAAGCTTTGGAACATGATATATCAAATTGTGAATGTAAGGGGTGATATTTTCAGGTTTGTAACCAGTTCTCTTGAATTCAGAAAATTTCAAAAATGACTGGATCCATGCGAGGGCCATATCAAAAATCCCAGCAGATTCGACTTCTGATACATTGTCATAATCATGATTGATCGCTGAGTACAAGATATTAAACTTTCGCCATACATCAACCACGACATCCAAACTATCTGGATGAAGAGCCTTCCCAGATGCTACAAGTTCGTCTGGCAACTGCTTCAACAATTTCTTTCTTTCTCCACCCACTAAGCTAGAAAAATCGAATGCTCCATTTTTGCCAGAGCTGTCATTAACTCTCCATACTTTGAAAGTGACCCCACATTTTGACATACATTTTATTAATTCATCGAGGTGACAGACACCAGATTTAGGGTGGACACCATGTTTTTCCTTATCATCCAATCCATTTGCATCATGAATAAGGTTCATCAAAAGCTTGTCTGTAACCCGCAACATCAGATGTAATTCATCTATGACAACATTGGTGAGAGGAATTCTAACTAAAGGAGGGTATTTGCAGCCATGAAAATTCTCAGTGGAACACAACGAATCTTCCCGCATCTCTTCAACCGTCCGAGCAATGTGGCTCCCACAGTAAAAATCACATGGTTTAGAGACATCCTTACGATCTTTGGTTTCAATTTTACAATAGACACAACTGAAGTTTGAGTTGGCACCACACAGCCCCATCACAAGAAGCAGGAATTTGTAGTCCCCCCCAATACACACTTTCAATTGAAACTCTTCATCATCGACAGAAATAGAGCCAACACTTGATAACGAATTGATGGAATTAAAAATATTACGAAATTAATTCTGGTACAAGTCGTAACTTTCATGGCCCCGGACTACGGCAACAACATGGTGACAACAAGCGTTAAACCCTTTCGAATGGGTTGGCCAGAGCGAAAAGCTCATCAAACACATACCAACAGTGCGGGAAACATTGGTGCCGTCACCACAAAATTTCACAGTGAAGTGTTTGAATTCAGGGTTTTCACTCCGAATGCACTTTATCGCAAACTTCACCTCATCTTCAACATCAATTTCTGCCCCCTCAGTTTTTCCTGGGGTCCGCTGAATGTGACACATTACGTTCATATCAGACCGCATTTGTTTTATTAAGTATGTTCTGGGCAAGTCATCAGTGATGAGGGTCAGTTCATGATAAAATGCATCCGAAATGTAAAACCGATCCAACAAATACAACACTTTTTTCAATTTGTCTTTTTCTTCTGCAGACATTTCTTTATCAGCGAAACCAATCGTATGCTGTTCACCTCGGGCATCACGGAGTCTAATATCCTCAACCTCAAGACCAAAATTCTTCATGAACCAAAGGGCAACTTCTGCCCTGGATTTCAAATGCTTCAGCAATTTTCTCTGGTAGGATTTACTGATCCCATCAAAACCTGCCTTTGGAGGAGAAGTGACGTGATTGTTATTGGCATCCATGATTTTTTCAACATAAGAACTAAGTGCCAAATTAGTTTTTTTCAGATTTTCAATTTCACAATTTTGGTCCTCTATCCTTGCAACACATTTAGTGCATTTTTGTTTCAGGTCAACAAGCTCTTTCTTTAACTCTACCATTTCAGATTCGAGAGATTTTGCATACTGAACTGCTTCCTGTCTTTCACCATCTAAGTCTTCAAGCTTCTGTTTAACTTCAATTAACTGAGCATTAAGTTCAACGTTAGTATCGCTGAAAGGGTAAATGTCGTCCTGGGTATATACAAAGATTACCCAGGATCTCAATCTTCACTAAAACAATACCCTGGGTGTAGTTTCGGTAGCCGAACATCACCCAGCATCGTAGTATGACACCTGGATTCGAGGTTCCCTCGCCCGTGATCACGCGACAGCCAAAAGAATGTCATGAACAGCTACATTCAACACTTACCGCGGCGCGAGACCGCGAGATTCCACGGGATTTCTAAATAGGACTCGTTCCTAGGCACAGATTGCGGATGCTGGGTGATGTTCGGCTACCGAAACTACACCCAGGGTATCGTTTTAGTGAAGATTGAGATCCTGGGTAATCTTTGTATATACCCAGGACGACATTTACCCTTTCAGCGTTAGTATCATGCAAGTCCGAAACACTTTGCAGATCTGACCTCAGGAAATGAAGAGTGTAACATTTTTCACGTACATCATTCTTATTCCTACCTTTTGCTCTAACCAGAATATTACGTTTCAACGGACATTCAATCATCAGCCTGTTGATGACCCGTTTCGTATTTGGATTCAGCGCCATGTTGTATTGTTCAAGGAAAGAGTTCACTTTCACATGGTAAAACAACTCAGGCGAGATGTCACTAACTGACAAAATATCAACCCATTCCCTACATGTTGTATATCGAATATTCATGCTAAACAACACCGGCTCTTTCAAGGGACAGGTTTTGTTTGGCCCAACGTTCAGACCAAGGGAAGGCTTGTTGTGACTCATTGTTGGTAGCTAAAACGTACATGAGATAAATGTTAATTAACCTGAATTAAATGATATGGCCCTCGCACTCCAACCAAATAAAATCAAAATACCGGTAACTATGGTGTGATGGACATCACACTAAAAACACAGACCCCAATTCATGCAAAACGTTACCCTAGTACAGAAATCATCAGGAATGCAGCAACATGCTGAAGAAAAATTCTAAGGAGTATTATTGATGCATGCACAAAACAAATTCAGTTCTGTCCCTTTGCCAAATTGAGTCCATCGTCACAGGCCAGAAGTACATGTATCCACCATCCTAATAGGAACACCACAAATTCAGTCCTGTCCTTCTGCCAACTTCAGTCCATCAACACAGGCTCGAAGTATCACCTTCTCAACAGGAAACACACTGTCGGACACTTCCATGTCCAACTGCGGCATCGAGAGCCGCATGCGGCATCCAGAATTTCGTCTGCGGCATCCATGAAAAACTGTCTGGGTGCCGTATGCGGCATCGAGAGGCATTGGAGGAACCATGCTGCAGCATCCACCATCCTGATTGCGGCACCCACAGAGTTTAGTAAGCCCTAACTGCGTACACCCCTTTCATCGTGTCTTCTCGCTCGGTTCATTTAGGATTTGCAGTGATTGTCCAAACATGCCAAACGCGCTGCGCCAACGTGCTACGCAGTATTGGCGCCAAATTCTGGCGCAATCAGTGACGTCATCGACTGCGCCCCCTCGCTGAGGTGGTAAAGCGGCACCCAGCCAATCTTAGAGGAAATTTGCGGCACTGAAAGCCTGGGGGTTTGGACAAGTCACCAGTTCAAAATTTGGTTTCGTGAATGTTAAGCTCGGCTTAAGTAGTATTGGGAATGCCAAACATTGCCCAACGCCAGAAGATGACACAAAGTAATGCCAACAACGTGGCAATGGTAAGTTTGAGAAGTCCTCCTTTTCATAACTTTGGTAACCACGAATAGCCGCTGCGGTTCCTTTGCCCCCAAAGCAGTGCCGAAAAACATCCAGTGGAAAATCTATCCCCAATGGCACAACTGCAGCAGTACATCTTAATCGTTTTTGAACAACTGTATAGAAGTTCTTCACAGCAACGTGAATCCTCTCATCTGATACATCCGGGTTGCTGTACCTGGTAATCAGGTCAGGCGTCAAGTTTTCTTCAGGCTGCCACGACGCGGCTGAAATCGGCCAATCCTTCCATTGGACAAGATGATGCCATGTCTGCAAGAAAGAAAGAACTCATTAGAAAGAAAATAATCATACATACATGTACAGCTACATTTAATTTAGGCCTACATACATGGATGACAAGCCGACAATGTTGGGTTTTAGGCCTATTACCGACAATCATCAGCCCATTGTCAGCACTTTGGCCACCTAGGCCTACCGGTATCTAAATCACAGAAATTTCGAACTCATCACAGTTAACTCAGTCACCACCGATGTAAATAAAAATTGGGAGATTTCAATGGATTTAATTCAAGATTCAACACACACTTGTAGGCATGTATGCACTGTGGATCTCAAAGGTACCTTCATCTAAATGCAGATATTTCGCACAACGTTACAAATAGCTCAGCCAAATACACATATATAAAAAATTCAGTGATCACAGGATATTTCTAACATCTAAAAAATGGCCGATGTAAGCAAACTTGGGAGATTTCAATGGATTTAAAACACATACACGCGCCACCCTGAAAATGGATGAAAATGTACAGTAAGCTACATGTGCATTTTGCATGCACAATCACATGAATCAAAACACCGGATAGGCTACCGAGTCAAATTCAACACGTAACTGACCAACTTTCCGGCGTGAAATTATCCGATCCGAATCGTGCTGATCGCTCCGAGGATGGAATTTGGTACGTGCGTCTCTTTCGGCAGAGAACATGCAGTAGGATCATTGCTAAAAAGGGCTGAAAATTACTGCTATCCCTCCTCCGGGGTTTGCAATAGGGAGACAAGACCAATCCCTACAACGTTTCAAAAGGGACCGATGGTAAATTTTCAAGGACTTAGGAGCGACAGGCCTAGGTAGAACATGTATAATCCGTGTGCATTTCGTCATTTTCATGAATTTTCTTTTTGCAGAACACGCAGTACAATCATAACTCGAAAGGGCTGAAAATTACCACTATACCTGCTCCGGGGTGTGGAATAGGGAGAAAAGACCAATCCCTACAACTTTTCAAAAGGGACCGATAGTAAATTCTCAAGGACTTAGGAGCTATAGGCCTAGTTCGAGGCTACCCTTCATTTCATGATTTACGCTGAATATCAACCTCACTACACCACTCGGGAACTCCAATCTGGGTAAAGTTAAGGGTCCTTATGTTTACCCAGGGCCGTCCTGGGTAAAGAAAAGGATTACCCAGGATGATCCTGGGTAAACATAAGGTATACCCAGGACGACATTGACCCATTCGGCAAAAGTATGAACAGGACTTAATTCTTGGCAGGTCAAACTCGAGAAAGCAGAATTCCAGTATCGGTAGGTGAAAGGGGGGGGGGCATAAAATATAAGAAATAGGCTTACTTAATTAACCTCTCAAAGTGTTTGCACAGGAGGAAAATCTAGGGCCGACCGAATCGAAACTCCGATAGCACTAACAGCAGGGCCTTACAGAGAAACTCTGTAATGGTAAAAGGCATTGCATACCTCTCTGTTATAGGCACTGTTAGTGCTATCGGAGTTTCGATTCGGTCGGCCCAGGGTATTAGGGTACCAAGGGGCAATACAAGAGGACAGGTAAGGGAGGGTAACAGACATAATTTTGAGATAAACCAAAAACTCTACAGTAGGGGGCCTACTATTCTAGGTATTAGATATCCAACATTGAGTACAAAAAACGACACACAAAATGACATTAGTAAACAGAAATCCGTCTCCGAGTTTCGTATATTTTCATATTTTCGACCCCAATAGGGGTCTTCCTCAGGCACTTTCTAGTAGAGATCCCAGCTGGGATATGTACTAGAAAGTGCCTGAGGAAGACCCCGGTTAGGGTCGAAAGTTTGCGGAACTGGGAGACGACTTAATGTTTACTATCTTCCAGAAAATTAGGTACCGGTAGGCTTTACTTATGAACAAGGGTGTACATACATGTAGTGCAACAACATGCACAGTATCAGTACAATCAAAACACCGAAGAACGCTTTTTGACTAAAAAATGTATAATTACCGAATAATACCAATTGTTCCGCAGTGAATCTTTGTTTCAAAGCACACAATGAAAACATTCTGTGTTAACTTTTCAAAGCATTTTGTCGCCATAATCGATATCAAAGAGTTTTGAAAATAATATGAATCGATTTGGATTGACAAAAAGACACAGTATTACCATATTCTACATTCGAAAATGGCAGATTGATAGCAATAACTGAACCTGTACCAGTATGTGAGGATCATATGACAGGTAGCCTACTGGATCGAGATAGACCAAACCGCATTTGTATGGTCACAGAGACCTGCATGTTGATCCTAAAAGGTTGTTATATCAAAAGCGTCAGTGTCAGACATTTGATTACAAGAATCTGCAGGGGCGTAGAGTACATAGCTGTTATGACTTGGGGGCAATCTTGATTGAGTCTGGAGGGTGAAGCTGGAGGAGGGGTCTTGGGGCCCTCTCCCAGAAAAAAATTGAAATTTTAGATCCTGTCAGATGCATTTTCCCCCACATCTGACACCACAATAACTTGGCTTGAAGAGAGGAAATGACCTTCAGAAGAAACAATTGTTTTGCCCCCCCCCCGCCTACGCCCCTGATCTGATATCAACAGCTTGCTATGTGGTCAGCAACGCCGACAAGCACCAACAGAGGTAGCTTGGCCCGCCAGTGGTAGACCCCTGTGACCTTACAACTGTAGTTTTGTGTATAATCAGCATCGCGGCACAAACGAGCATAGGCACAAACGAGGCACGAGTTCTTAGGCTGTGCCGTCTCACATAACTTTTGGAAAGTTCAGCTGCACATAATCCGTCGTCTGCGTGCGCCTAGCTTAAGCACCGGACGCGAGACCGAAATCAGTCGCGTGTTCGATCCCCAGGCGAGTCGTCACTTTGTTTTCTCAACTGGTATGATAGGATCAAGTGAAGCACAATGTGTTAAGGTCTACCAATACATATGCTTTCGCGCCCAAATGTGAGCGACTCGGCGACTTTGTGGTGAGTACGGTTCGATGAATATAACAACCCGCATGTCGTCAAGTCTGCAGTTTCCCGGATTATAGGTTGTTCCCAAATTTATTCAATGACGTTTCTTACCTCACCACATGTAGGAAACCTACATGGATTCAAAAACGAATTGGGGGAAGAAGTTCCCCGAGCTTCAATAAATGTTTCAATAGTTTGTAATCAGAAGAGGTGAGGAGCTGCCCTACGTGGGTTATTTACATATGAATACTACTCATGTCACGTATTGTCAGAGGGTGTCTTCACTAAAACTGCTCTCATTTCTACACCTTTTGAGATATTTCAAAAATTCTTTTTGCATCGAACCCGTTCATCAACACGGAGGGATGTACAGAGGGATTTTTCAAATGAATGATTTTCCGGAAAGATACCACAAACAAATATCTTTTTCACCATTTTGGGCGATTAATTAGCCAATTAAAGCTAGCAGAGGATGAATTTCGAGAAATCCCTCTGTGCAGCCCTCGGGGCAACTTTGATACACCTTGTATCCAAAGGCTGGCCTCTCAAACATAACTGCATGCAAATGGCGTCAAATCTAGTGAAAAATAAAGGGTTGTAAATAACCTTCGTTAATTAGTAAAACTGTACTTAATAGGCTATCATGTTGCTTTTTACATGAATCGACAGATAAGGGATAAGTTCATCATGGAAAGGCAAGAAATCCATATTTCCCAATACCCTCGATTTAGGTGGCATAGATTTCCGTGATCCCAAAATTTTCGCTTATGTATGGGTAGACCTTAAGGCGGGGGACTACCTATAGCTGAACTCATTCCCTAGTGGCAATCTAGTATCGTGCCATGGTGTCTGGGCTGGTGGAATGGTGCGATGACAACAATCTGCATCTGAATGTCACTAAGACTAAGGAGATGGTGATTGATTTCAGGAGGAATAAATCTCCCATGGAGCCGCTGACTATTAACAATCAGGTGGTAGAGATGGTTGATATTTTTAAATTTCTTGGTTGCCACATCTCTAATGACATGAAATGGTCAGCTCAAATCAGTAATAATATAAAGAAGGCTCAGCAGAGGTTGTTTTTCCTGAGGCGACTGAAGTCGTTTGGGTCGAGCACTCGAATTCTAGTCAGGTTTTACCGAGCTTCCATTGGGAGTATTTTATTTCAGTCCATGTTGGTATGGTTTACCTCAGCTACAAAGAAGGATATTGGTAAACTAAACCAGATCGTTAAAACTGCATCCTATATTATAGGCGAACAGTTGGACAGAGCTGAGGTGATCTATAAAAAACGGGCGGTGAAACGTATGCAGAATATCATGAAGGATAATCACCATCCTGCTCACTGCCTTTACCAGCTCTTGCCGTCTGGTCGCCGGCTCAGCACATACAGAGGTACCAACCGGTTTTTAAACTCTTTTTATCCCTCGACCTGCCGCCTTTTTAACTCTGCATGACGGACCGCGTTTTCCATGTTGATCATAATTGACGGTGCTGACTCTTTTTGTATACGCACGAGTACAACACATCGATTTCCGATGTTATACATTAATGTATATATCACATTGGCTGAATAAATTATTATTATTTAATCTACGGAACTGGCCTTTGTGTGCTGGTCAAACAACCAGCCATTCACATTCAGATTAAATCCGATCACGCTTATATACTGTTTTCGAAAACCAATCTTCAGTGTACGTGCCGACCCTAAATATTTTGTGTCCACTGCGGGTATTGTTCAGCTCTGTCGCCGGTGCTTTGTCACAAATGGCCGAACAGAGTTTACTCAAAGAGCGCGAATAGTGCAAATTTACATAACAAAGAAGTAACTTGCCAGCGGTATGGAAATTTTCAAATTTCCCAAACAAGTTTTCTCTTTTTTGGACACATATATTTGAAAAATTTCTTTTGGATGTTATTTCTATATGTGCATTCTACTAATGCAACACGATCGCCTTTTTCGGATAGTTGGTCGGGAACCCTTTTTTTGGCATTAAATAGTATATACCAATTACATGGAAAGTACTTTCGTAAAAAATGGATCGTTAGACCCTGCAGGCATCAGGCCTGTATGTTACAGACTATGTGGGAAACTGATGTGTCGCATCCCAAGTCTGCAAAATTGTTTGCGAAGTCAAATTTTGACAACTTGTTATAACTTAATTAACTCCATCGTAATTGGTGAAAATGAACAATTCTTTCACAGAACGGGCGCATTAAGGTGGTAGCTAAACCATTTTGTTGACATCAATTAGTTACTTTTTGTCATGAATATGTTAGGAGGCTTGTTGTCAAAGAGCGTCAATAAAGTCGGCATAGGTAGCCCCCCTAAATCAGTGTATCTAGGTTACATGGTTAGGATGGTTAGCAGTGACGGTTAGGATCGGGACAAGGTTTAAGATTAGGGATGAGGTCAGGGATGAGGTTAGGGTTAGGGGCTTGGGTTAGCAATGAGCGTGTAGGATCAGGACTGGGCGACATTCACCCATTCAGCTGAAGTGAAATGGCAAATTAACTGTTCGCTCAGTTCCGCAAAAAGGTTTCCAGAGAGACTGGGGTTATGAAGTGAAGGGATTGAAATTGGATTTCTCAATTGGATTTCGCAGGATCGGGAAGGAAATACAGTGCCCCTTATGTAAAGTTACTCGAAATCTCAAATTTTTGACGCAAAAAATCTGGCTAACTGCCCAAAAGTTGGGAAAATAAGGCTCGGGCGCCCTCGGGAACCGTCATAAGAAGAAGGTGCCCCGAGCCTTCTTTTCTCAATTCAGTCTATAGATAATACAGGTGAATAGAAAATACAGGTGAAATTTCAGAAAATTCCGTCAGATGGTTATGAAACATGAAGGCCCGAATTCATAAAGCTATTTTAAGAGGTGTCCGCGTGTAAATTTCATAATCGGCCGATCATCGCCTGTCTAAATTTAAACGCAAATTCAGGAGAGGTGATTATCTAACGTGCGTACAAGTCCCATTTAACAGACAAAAGAAAATTTAATCGCATGAGGGTGGCATGATGTATAAGTTGCGTGTAAGTGGTTATTCTACAGTTGGACCCTACAGAAGATGGACAGGGTGTTAGATATTCTCGAATTGGCACAAGAAGAAGCCGAGGAAGAGGAACTTTGGAATAATCCTGCTCGTGAGGTGAGAGTGTTTCAGGTATGAATTGACCCATTGGCTAAGTTCACCGAGGATACCTTCCGTTGGCTGGCTGATCTTCTTCGATTTGACACCGCGAACGGACAGAAACCATGCTCTTAACCACCGCCAGCAGCTGTGAGTTGCTTTGCGCTTCTACGCCAGAGCATCTTTTCAAATGGACACAGGAGACATGTGTGGCGTGTCTCAGCCAACTGTCTGCAAGGATGTCCACCGTGTGTCTCAAGCCATTTGTGCTCGGCGGGGGTTGTTTATTCACTTTCCGAACACTCCAGAGGAAAGGAGAGCCGCAGCCGAAGGTTTTTATGAAATTGCACATTTCCCTGGAGTTATAGGTGCCATCGATGGTTCTCATGTTGCTATAGTTAATCCTGGTGGTAACCGTTCAGCACATTACATTAACAGGAAAGGGTACTATAGCCTCAACTGTCAGTTTGTTGCTGACCATCAGCTTCTCTTCATCAATGTTGTGGCCCGATGGTACGGATCAGCACATGATTCCCGGATATTTGAGGAATCGGAGCTGTTCACAAAAATTCCAGAACGGAGAATATCAAGGCATCTTGTTGGGTGATCCTGCCTACGCTTGCCGAACTTTTATGGTTATCCCTGTTCGAAACCCAAGGACACCTGCTGATGTCCGTTACAATGATGAGCAGCGACGCTCCAGAGGAGGTATAGAGAGGCCATTCGGAATCTGGAAGAAGCGATTTCCATGTATATCGAAGGGGATGCACCTGAGGTGTTCGGTAAGTAATTCACTACGGAATTGGCGATGCAAATGATATACCAGCACTCCTCACGATGCTGCAAATGTCGACAGATCTCGTGTGCATTATGTTCAACAATTACGCATGGAACAGACTGAGGTTAAACCAATCTTTTATTTTCAGTTGGATCATAACATGCAATTACAGTTGCAACAGCTTGCCTACATAACCTAGCTATAAGACGAAATGATGCTCTTCCGGAACCAGACCGGTGTAACGTTTTTCCGTGAGGCCCGTGAGCCAGTGTGACAATACAATAGATTGACGGTATAAGNTAAGATTATTGACAAAGTATTTTTGGATACAGAACCTCAGGATTTCAATATTTTTAGTGATATTCTCATTACTTTCTGAACGAACCTAAGCTCACCAACTTATCCATTTCATTCTCAAAATTATAATATCGCCCTTTAATATAAATGCAATCATATAAACATACCAAAGAGGCCTTATACATCAAAGGAAAACAGAAGACATGGCAGAAAAGACACTGACAAATTTATCGCCTGGTAAAATACGTCACCTCCTAGGATGGAACAATATTGTCCTGTGGAGGCTGAGGCGGCTGACCTCCAAAGATTATGGTTTATGGATTGTTTGTCTTCCTGCTTAGGTACATGTACATGTAGGCCTAATTTAGTTTGACAACTGACATGTGTCACTGCACACTCGCTGATTTCGCCTGTTAGCAAAGTAATACACTCATGCTGGGCTAAGTGAAATGATATCTCCCTAGGTCAATACGTACATTTCGTTATTTCGTTGTCATTTCGTTATTTCGTTAAGTATCATAAGCCGTTCATTATGCAACATTTCTCTCGGTTTCTACAGTTTCAGATTGTAAAGTTCAACTTGAAAATTTTTAAATTCTGGAGATTGACTTTTTGCTTATTATCATTTCTCTCGGTAAAGTAGAAAACTTGTAGCGACAACTAGTGAGCTAGATGAACGTCAAAATTTACAGATCAATACATATTTTCTTCGTTTTCTATTTGTAGTAATCAACTATCGCTTCGTAAGCCTTCCGTTTCCAAATGGCAGCATGTTTCTAAATTCCAAGCACTTCCATCTTAATATCATGTTCCGCTTTCAGGTAGGACAATGCTTCCGTTGTCTTCTGCACTGCAACACTTGCCTGCTGAGGTGGAGTGGTCCCTATTTTCTGCTGACGCGGCGCAATCCCTGGTTTCGGCTGATGCGGCGCACTCCCTGGTGGCTGATGATGTGGCGCACTCCTTGGTGACTGCTAACGTGACGGAGTCCCTGGTGTCTGCTAACGCGGCGCAGTGCGTGGTATCTGCTGACGTGGAGAAGTTCCTGCTGTCTGCCCACGCGGAGTGGTCCCCGGAGCCTGATGATGATGAACAGTTCCTTGTGCAGGTGTAAAGGGAAAGAATGTCCCCAGGAAAAACTGTCCCAGGAACAAAAGATCGTATTGTTACATTCTAATCTCTGGGGATTGGTTTTCTATAGTCATGCCGCTTATTCCGTCATTCAACAATAGAAGTGGGCACTTTTTACAGGGGGACACTCTGTACCGTTACACCGGCAGACGTGGGGCTGTCACTGGTGTGTGGTGACGTGGAGCAACTGGAAACCGCTGATGTGGAACGGATTAGGGCGTGTGCTGATGACCAAATGCTGAGGATGACCACTCGGTTTTGCTTCGATTGATTAAGCTTTGACTCAGACTGAAAGTGAAATGGCATAATGAATGCTGCTAAATATCACCTGAAATCATCGTACCCCAGTTAGTAACAATTTCAGTAGTATGAACAAAGTACATGGAAATTGTTTAATTTAACGTATGGGTAACTTGTCTCTGACCCCTGCAATGACCATGAATTAGGTTGATTGTTGAAAGTAGTCCGTCATATCTTTGTCATCATCTTGTTCGGCATCATCATCATCATATTGTTCGGTATCATCATCATCATCATAATCTTCATTGTCTTCATCGGAGGGGTAGTATTCACTGTAAGAGACACGATTAAAAAGTGACTGATTTTCATTAAAACTCCGGTACATTGAAGAAATCCTTCATTTTGCACGACATCACCTTTAGATGACCGACATTAGCAGCTGTTCTGTCCTTGAAAATATGAAAACCACGCTTCATATGTAATAGTTACCTTTCTTTCACACCAGTCGTAGTCGGCTGATATCCATCTTCATTATATTGGTAGCTCGACGTATCGATTGGAAATCCAGTGTCCACTTTGAGTAGCATCATCATCATTGATAGTCGTTCCAAATTTGCTCCAAATCCTTGGCAATGACCGTTAAAATGGCGTTAGTTTCATCGTTCACTTCGTCGACTTCGGCTGCCCCAACGCCAGTTTTTGTCCTATCAATCTGCTTCTCCCTGGCCGTGTTCGGAAAGCTTCCCCGAGGAAATTTCTTCCCCGAGCTTCGGGGAATGTGAGCATGCCCAGTGAAGGCGAATTTCCGAACGATATTTGCGCTTCCTCGGGGAAAGGTACTACTGTGGGTTGCAAGCGTGAAAAATTCCACGTTTAGCCAATCAGCATGTCGGCTTGGAAAGAAAACGAAATGCATGCCGGGAGTTTCCCCAAGTGAGCGACTCGGCGAGTCGCTCACTTCGGCCAGGCTCGAGGAAGCCTTGGCAGCCTGCCAAGTACCTTTCCGAACGCTCTCCCGCTTCCCCGAGCCTCCTCGGGTAAGCTTTCCGAACACGGTATTCGTATTCCTTCTTTGCCTTCCCCTTCATTCGTCTCCATAATTCACGCAGATATTTATCCTTTGCCTTCGGTCTCTCCGGAAAGTTTGCGGCCATTGTTTTGGCTATGTCTGCCCAAGCCTTCCGTTCGAAGTTGTATCATTTTTTTTGTCCTCCAGTGCATCTTCACTGCCTCAATAAGGCCGATACGCTGTTCATACGTAAAATTGTACAATCTCTTTCCCGTCGGCTTCTTCTGAGTTTTACTCGCCGTGGTAGCTTCATCTACTGGCACTCTAGCCCATATTGACCACGCGATGACCACAGGGCCAGTTTCATACCAACTGGCAGCGATTTATGTAATTTCCACCAACGTTGTGCTGATAACAATGGAGCAGCATGAGTTGATCGAGAACTTACACGCGTACAGCTAAATGAGCGATAATGGAGACATGTGAATACAGTGTAGTCGCTTAAACGGCCGTTTTTCTGTCCCAGTACAAGTCTGTTTTAGATACCGTTTAGAAGATAAACGCTCTCTAATTGTACGCACGTTAAAATAGCTTTATGAATTCGGCCCGAAGTGTTGGAAGTTCGATGTGATCCCCGCACGACAGTTATTTCGCTCGGGCATCAAATTTTTGGACATATAATTTTTGAGTTTTTCATCGTGTCAAAACCGTTTAATATTCAGTGCTGAAACTTTTACAGTAGATGGATAATATCTGCATGTCTAATATATCAAGGGCCAAGCCTCTATAGTGTTGAAATTGAAAAAGCCTTTGGGGGGGGGGGTCATTTTTGGGGACCACCCGATATATTATCGTAGTAACAATTGTTGAGTTTGTTCAAATTTACGACGTACTGTTGAGATATCCTCCAGTGAGGAAGGGGGAGCGACGAGGACACGTGGAGAATTTGGCGAGTGTTTTGCGAAGCAGAGGGCCCTTATTGCTCGCCAACGGCTTGCCTAATTTGCCACGTTTTTATGACACAGCCGCACGCCTTCATATTATCGACTTCTGCTGGAAATTGGAAGAAAAAAAGCATCCCCGTTTTCGGAACTTGAGGATACCCAAATATGCCCACATTCCTGTCTTCCTTTAAGAAGCCATGCATTAGCTAGAACCATCAATAACGCTAGTTACGAATCAGTTCGAACATTTTTGTGCCCGAAGCCACCCCTAGCAGCGGCGGATCCAGAATAATGGGAAAGAGGGGGCACAGCCAGCGCACATCGTAGAAAACCTCGGTCAAATTTTACCATCTTTTAAAAATTTCGAAATTTCCCAATCAATTTTAAAGATTTGCCACAAAATAGAGGGGGCTCGGGCCGGGTGTGCCCCTCCCCTTGGATCCGCGCCTGGCTAGGCTAAAAGGCTTCGGCGCTGACGCCAATGTAGGAGTCCATTTTCCAGTAAAATTTCATTTTCACCCAATCTAAGAAAATGGCGATGATTTTGAGCTTTTCTTCCAGATCTGCAACACTTACAAACATTCTCATCAAGAAACTTCCTCGGTGTTGCCATTCCGCGTGATTCGGCATTTTCGATTACATTTAGCACCCACGTGGCCACCGGTACTCCATTCTAAAAATAACCCGTGATGTCATAATGATCTATAAATAGATCCGCGACGAGTTTTTGTCGCAAAGATGGCAGCCAGAGCCGAAGCCTTATATCTCTAGCGGTGGCTTCGGGGACCAAAATGTCAGTTCGAAGTGATTTTTCCAATGACATTTCACATCAAATCATAGCACATCACATCACATCACATCATCATATATTCACCGGTTTCACTCGGTTTCAGCGGAGGAAAATCCAACTTACTGAGGGTATCAGCTGTGTTGAGACATGGATTGTGTTCATTGGTTTCAAATCAACAAGCCACGAATACGATCATCAGATCAGATTCATCGTTAGAAATAAGTTGGGGGTGGGTGGGGGGGGGGG
>NMRB01000879.1:188353-208088 GCA_002633025.1 Notospermus geniculatus
GGGGATAGAGATGGTGCGAAAATATTTAACTTGTCAAAAAAGACAGGGATAAATGAAGGGGCCTCGCGCAGGGCAATGACGTCGAAGTCCTTCGTGGGCTTGTGCTTAATTTATTTGGAAGCATGACTGTGTCGGTAGGCATGGGTAACATGATTTTTTTTTCACACAGGAGCTCGAACCGCCAGCATAGGAACACAGGCATCATACGATTCAACTGAACTACGAGATAGGCGGCACCAGCGTACAACACTCTAATGCATTATAGTACAACTGCGTTCAGTACTGACGTTTGTACGTGTTACCGTAGTGTATTACAAGGCATTTGGGTAGTACTGGCGCACAAGCAGTAGTGAAAAATGAATTATATGATTTTTAGCTTGAATTGAGTGATAAATTCCATTTAACACTTTTACTTCCATAACACTCTTTATTCTCTTAAATGTGAAAGTATGTAAAATGGCGAATTTCAATTGAAGTTTAAATTCAAGTAAATGTTTCTGTTTTTTTAATTGCCACTAGCATTCGGAGGGTATGACTCATCATTGATTTAAAAATGTGGTGATAATAACATGCCGTGACATCTGGAACAAAAGGATGAAAATGGGCGGCATTGCTGCCGTGTACTTTCATATGATCGTGTCGGACTGGGGTATAATGGTGCCGGAGATACCACAGCAACAGGTCCGTTCCTACCTTACCTGTGCTGCCACTTGCTTCCAGTCGAAGTGTACGACGTTTGACGCTTTAGAAGATCAGATGCATTTCGTTTGTCAGATGAGTAAAAAACGAGGGACATGTATGGAGAAATCAGAAGCTTTTGGATCCCCTGGGACCAGGATGTACCAGAAGAAGGTAATTTTCTCTCTTCTGTATAGAGCCGCGCACTTATCTGGAAACAAATTTCAGGGAAATTTGACCACCCCAGCACATTTTATTCCACCGATGCTATTCAATTGAGTGATTATGGTTCCCGATCACTAAGACATACCGGCTGCCGTAGAATTACATTTACAATCAGGTCGCAATTGCCGCGTCATTATAATATGCAAAAAAGGGGTGAAGTTCAGCCCACTTATCCAGATCAGGGGTCTCAGTCATGTCAGTTGTGCAGATGAAGCCAAAATTTAGGCGCAATTTCTAAGGTATGCATGCATATTTCTTTACAGAAAAGGGATTTTCTTGATGCTGTGTGGCTGAAATAAAATTATGCTCGTGTTTTTAGCCCGTTTGGACCATAGTCCAAAAGGGCTTATGCTGAGCTTAGCGTCTTTGTCGTGCGTGCGTGCGTGCGTAAATTCTTCCCTTATCAGATGGATAGCGCCTTTGTTGGATCATTTTCATATTGATATGGGTATGTATGACTGACTATAAAATCTACGTCAGACTCGATTTTGGGTGCGATGCGAGTCCTACTTTAGCCAGTAGGGGAATTTTGTGGGGTGTCTGTAAAACGAAGACCTAAGACCCAAGACGTATAAAACGCAGACCCTACTATAAAACGAAGACCCTGATGACTATAAAACACAGACTCTACTATGAAACGAAGACCCTGGTGACTATAAAATGCAGACCCCACTATAAAACGAAGACCCTGGTAGCTATAAAACGCAGACCCTACTATAAAATGCGTAATGACAGTTTACTTACAGTTTACAGGTCTTCAATTAGCCCCAGCACTCAACAATGGGGGTTTGCTTCTATTCAACTATTACTTTCCACACCTCCTGTGGAAAGGGCTTCTTTATTTCAGATTTACTTGTAATGTTGGGATTCAGCTCATTACACTTCTGGGGGTATTCGAAAAACCTGGACGATGGACGATGGATGATGGACGATGGACGGCTCCTTTCAGCATCATCGATCTCCATCGCCTGGATGATAATTGTCTCATTTCCGACATACCTCCCAGCATCAACATGAATCAACATGAACTGCACAGGCCTACGAAAAACACGATCAATCACGCATTACACAGCGTTCAGAACTACCTCTTGTCTTGTCTACACATGTACTGGCGGGAAAACCACCGATACCTACAGCTCCTAAGTCATTGAGAATTTACTATGGGTGCCTTTTGAAAAGTTGTAGGGATTGGTCTTATCTCCCCAGGGTGTGTACAAAACGAAGACCTAAGACCTACAAAATTAAGACCCCCACAGTACAAAACTAAGACCCTGTTATAAAAGTAAGACCCCCACAGTACAAAACTAAGACCCAGGCGGCACCACTGCAAATGACCTTGACCTTTAACCCCGGAAGTGACCTTGACCTGAAATGGAGGCAATAGAGGGCGTCATCAACTCAATAGGGGGCGTATCTCGCTTATCTTAGTTCCTAATTCCTCCGCTAGGGGTGCAAAGTCGCGGATGATCAATCGGGAGTACTCGGCAATGTTCGGAATTACTCGGGAATCTTCGGCAATCTTCGGTTTTTCTCGAATATCTCCGTTGTTTATTAACATATTCCAATGAAACCAAGACGACCTTGACCTCTCACCTTCCTCGCTGACCACTCGGACACAAAAAGACCCTGCAGGAAGGAGCTAACAAGGGTCAGGCATGACAGATCCTTGTTAGCTCCTTCCCGCATGGGTTTTTTGTGTCCCGAGTAGTCAGCGCCTATTCCCGAATAGTCGGTATACGTAGCATTAATTTTCCAGCCCTTCCCAGCAATTATCCCACTGTACGCATGTTTGCCGGAAATGTCCCAAGTCGTCAAACTTGCCATGCAAAGAGAAAACTCGTGAAAATGACGAAATGCACCCAGAATGATATTTTCTAAATCTTGCACGATATACTTTGATCTGGTGCAATTTTTCATTTAAATTCTTGCGGCGTATTTTTTACGTCTTTGAGGTATGTCGGAAATGCCACAATTATCATCCAGGTGGTGGAGATCGATGATGCTGAAAGGAGCCGTCCATCGTCCATCGTCCACCGTCCATTGTCCAGGTTTTTCGAATACCCCACTTCTGGTGGCTCGACTTGAAAATGCCTTTGTTGGGGTCGTACATTTGCTAAGATTCTGGAAATTGACTTCCTGTTTATCAACACCGCGACCGAAGAACAGTGCTTCAGTATGGAGTGCAAACTCCATCAAGCTATGATGGATCACTGGTGTAACATCTATAGGTGTTCCCTGAGAGAAATGTGTTGGTGACATGCCGTTTTTGAATTGATACCGGTACTGAAATTGGTGGGTTGACATGTCCCAACCCCAATATAACAATACGTAGGCCTAAACACGTTGGCACGACATGCGATACTGTCTTCAAAACAGAGGACACGAATAGAATGTTCTTGCCCACCATAGCACCAAATATCAATCACCAATCAAACTTAAGGCCCAACTTGGCCACCCTATATTGTATTGAAGATTTGTGATGAACACTGCCGTGGTGCCTATATTTTTTCTATGTACGTTTTAAGCCAAGAGCAGTATCAATTCCATATAAAAACCATGCACCCTGACAGAGTGAACTTGGCTTGTCTCCAGGTGGTCACTGCTGTTGATTTCAACTTATTTGACAAAATACAAGTATGTACTCTTTTAAAATGAGTTGTAAATTAACGTTTTTTTTTTTAAATTGCATCAAAACATTTCAGGGTTATTGGTCGATGAATGTCGCTTTGAAGATGTGGGCATTGGAATGAAATGAAAATATACATTCGTAGAAAATGTGGTAAAATAACTTTATAGTGGGGTCTGTGTTTTATAGTCACCAGGGTCTTCGTTTTACAGTAGGGTCTTCGTTTCATAGCTACCAGCGTCTTCGTTTTATAGTAGGGTCTGCGTTTTATAGCTACATGTACCAGGGTCTTCATTTTATAGTAGGGTCTGCATTTTATAGCTATCAGGGTCTTCGTTTTATAGTAGGGTCTGCGTTGTATAGGTCTTAGGTCTTCGTTTTTAGCTCACCTCTGTGAGGTGAGCTTCTCCCATGGTGTGTCGTCCGTCGTCCGGCGTCGTTAACAGGGGTGGCACGTTTCTAAACCGCTTGGGTTACAAACTTGAAATTTGGTGTACAGGTACCCTATGGTACCCTATCTCTGGACCGAAACTTAGCGCTGCTGCTTGTACACTCTGGCCTGTTGGGGGCGCTTTGTGAAAACCTTCTTTCGGCCATATCTTCTGAACGCTGTTAGCTAGAACCACGAAACTTTTATGGTGGGTTCCTCTGATGAGACTACATCACATAAATCCCGGGTTTTTGATTTGACCTACTTTTCAAGGTCACAGAGGTCAAAGTTCAAAATTCACTGTTTGGTGGCACATTTCATGGCTATTTGACATAGAGTGTTGTGATTTGGTGTGAAGATATATCTGGGCACCCTGCACAAGTGCACCAAATTTCAACCCGTTCGGACTTCAAATATGGCCGCCAGGAAGCCATCTTGAAAAATGGACTTTGACCCACATTTTATAAATAGAAGTAGGCAGGATGTTTTAACCTTGTCGAAATATGTATCCAGGTACCATATAAATATACAGTGGATTTCAGTCAGATTCGACGTCAAATATGGCCGCCAGGGAGCCATATTGAAAAATGGACTTCGACAAACACCTCATAAATAGTGGTAGCTAGGACGCTTTAACCATGCCTAAATATCTGTCTTGGTACCGTCTACTTATATGCCAAATTTCGGTTCGATTGGACTTCAACATGGCTGCCAGGCAGCCATCTTGAAAAATTGACTTTGGCCATATATCATCAGTAGTAAATGTTACGACGTTTGAATGTTGTCTAAATATCTATGCAAGTATCCTGTACATTCCTTCTTGCTAAAATTTCAGTCCTAAGGAACGTCACGTGTGGCCACCAGGTGGCCATCTTGAAAAATATAATTTTTGACATCTGTGACCTAGACAGGAAGGCAGTTTGTTCACAAATACCACTTGTATTCATTGTATTCAGAAATTGTACTCCTTCTGGGTGCCATCACCTGCCATGAGTTTATGTCATTGACTGATAATACTGATCAGATTATAAAAATACTTCTTGGTGTGTTCAGCTTTATCTTATCTGTACTGATCCTTCAACATTCACCATGAGAGTCACAGTTTCACACTTAACCACAGAGACTTATCACAGAGGTGAGCACAATGGCCCTGGCCATTTTGTTTTATAGACACGTTTTGTTTTATAGACAAACCTAGATGGGCTTTATTTGGGTAATGGTTTGAGCTATCGTGTTGAAACTTTCTATGTATGTATCTCTAGGTTGAAGTGACTCACAGCCGAAAGTTCGGTAAATCTGATTCTTGACTTTGCCACTAGGTACTCCCAACTCAGAACTGTGCTTGGTGTGTATCAATGCAACCATGAAAATTCTCCGAAATAATCAGGGGCCTTATTCATCAAGCCGTCGTAAGTATAGCCATTTACGAATGCGTAACAAATTCTTAAGTAATACGTACGCATTTTCGTACGTGGTATTCACGAAGATTTCGTAAGTTACGTGTAAGAGGGGTTGGTGAATAAGCCTACTTCGTAACTAAGGGCCCGTCACCTTAACCACGAATAGCCCACAATGAAGAATGCGTATAGCTGATATAACACCATCGCGGACCTCAATCGGCCGACCAGTCGCGTCGGGCTCGAGTCCTATATCTCTAAAGGTGCCGATCCACGGGAGAGTTTTCTCGCGCAAGTTGGCTCTCAATGGGCAACTCGACTGCGAGCAGTTGTTTGTGTCATTGGTCCCAGCGAAAGCTATGAGGAACAAATAATGCTGAATTGCCCATCGTGAGCCAACTTCTGCGAGAAAACTCTCCCGTGGATAGCCGCCTTACGAGACCGGTCCTATACAAGACAGCAATATAGCCCTTTCAAACTGCTGTTGATTCATTGCATAACTCCACAAATCCTTGAGCGAGCTGACAAACTTCATGAGTTGACAAACTTCAAGAAGGTTGTGCTTTGATTGTTCGCAGAAAACACAGGCACACAGGCGATGAAGTAAAATGTGCGTTACCATAATAACGTAAATCAGCCCTATCGTAACCTCAATGTAGTATTTTACGTGATATTCATCAAGCACTCGTAAGTGTCAGAGAAGCACTTAAGAGATTCTTAAAGTTACGTGTAGTCGGTTAGGTTTCGCAGCATCTTGCACTTGTCTCTGCTACCGTTCTTTTGTGTCCAAGGCATAGGTGGTCTTGTTGGTGGATCCCACTGTATAAGCAGAGATGCCCTCCTCTGCTGTGTTGCGTTATACTTTACCTTCCTTATGCAAACATCTCCATCGGTTTTTCCACCTCGAAAATGTGCATTCTATAAGGCTACTGTTCCATAGACGTTCAGGTTTCACTTTTCTCGCGTCACACTTCACTTTTTCCTTTCGTTCCTCGGTGAAAGCATGCCACAGGACAGGTAAAGTGTGTCTCGTTGTGCCCTGAATCGAGGAACGAAGGGAAAACGTGAAGCGTGCCGCGTGAAAAGTGAAACGTTAACTTCTATGAAACAGGAGCCTTGCCATCTACAATACCACCAACCGTTCGAGCGCTAACGCGGCCTAAAATTGGCGAACAGAGTAGAGGCAATATTATTATTCCTTATGATTCATTCAGTCACACTTGACACTAGATGGCGTTATCTTCTATAACACCACTAGGTTTCCGTCTCGAAAGTAGTGCAGATTACTACATATAGTACAAAATGTAGTACATTTTGGTAAAGGTTTTTAACAATCGTGAACAGGCCAGCCGTGTCACCGCCAACCCAGTGGCATCTACGTTAGATGATAGATGATGTTGAAAAGTGGTGCTGTTGGGGTTCAAGGCGAATATTTTCACACTAAAAGGACTTCGTGTTGATAACAACTGGTATTAGAAATGAACTGAATACTAATTAGAAAGAATTGTGTGATTAGGCCGACGGACCGAACTATTTCTACATGCGCGCCGGCAAAATCCAAGATGGCGGCCTTCCACCTACGCTAGTGGTGATGAAATGAGGCACGATATTTCGCCGCTAGTGTCAAGTGTGTCATTCAGTTACACGCCATTAGGTCGATTGGAATGCGCTTCTCTGGGGGAAAACCCGGTGACTATAGATAGATTCACAAAGCGGTTTTATCGTTAGAACCGTCTTAGGCCGGTGTAACGTCGATCAGTGTTCCCCGTATTTCTGTGTTTTTCTTTGTTTCCCTCCTGACGAATTAAGGGGCAACTAACCAACAATGACCATTCTAGGCCGCGTCTATTGTTGGGGAACACTGAGCTACAGAAACACTCACCTATGTTACACTTCTTCCAATTGTAGTGGTGAAGTACACTTGGAACCAGGATAAGACGGTTCTGATGACGGAACCGCTTTAAGAATACGACCCTAAGTGTCGGGCTTAAGTACGCTTGGTGAATACTGCGTAAATGACTCAGAAAAAGTTACGAAAATCTTAAGTGTGCTTGATAAATAGGGGATTTACGCATTACTTAAATGCTTTACGTGGCTTTATTGAATACCATTTGATATACTTACGATAGGGTTACGAATACGTAAGTGCTACGAAGCTTTGATGAATCAGGCCCCTGATGTCTTGCAAATATCCACTTCTGATGCTCTCAAACTGCTTCGGCTTCAACCAAATAGCTCACTTACCACTAATAGTATCTACGACATGACGCAATCATGGATAACGGAGGGGTTTCCCGAACATACAGAGCGTCTCAAAAAAAATGTTACCATTTTGATCCTGTCTAAAAATTAAACTGTTGATTTCTTTCAAATGAAACTCCTGTCCTAATTAGAAGAAACCTGGGAAATTTTTATCAAATTAGAATGGCTTTGATATCATTTTTGTAACAATCACAATTACAGGTTTTGTGATTTTGCAGTTTTACGATTCAGTGACTGAAAATAGACATTTTCACTGTGTCTAACTGCTGCAATGTTCTTTTCTGTTCTGAGAGAGCATTAGGCGGTCTCCTTGATTATTTTTGGCCTGATAATGCAATGTTCCTTTGTTTCCAACCTTTTCCACATCATAAATGAATCAGAAAATTGCCAGGTGGATGTCTTTCATCACGTCTGACGTATAGCCATTTTGTGATCACAATTAACTTCATATCGGGTGTCCCCCAAAAACGAAAACCCTTTATAATATGGGGTTATTCAAAAAATATTATTGTTATGACTTTCATATTTTGCACCAATTATCTAAAGTATATCAGATAGATTTCCCTAAAATTTCAGCTCATTAGGTTGCACAGCACTAAAACAGCGACATGTTTAAAATGTCATGTCAAAAATGCAGTGCGGAAAGTTCAGTGCAATTTCATTGACCGCCATTGCATGTTTGGCGAGACATTTTGAATATGCTGCTATTTTAATGCTATTTATTCTATGGAGCTGAAATTTGGAGGCAAGATGTCTAATATTCTGTAGATAGAAGGTGCAAAATATCGAAGTCATAGCTTTGATACTTTTTGAATTACTCCATATTAAATTAGGGTTGTCATTTTCGGCGGTGGCCCCGCGATACAAAAATAACATGGCTTTGCGCATTTCTACCATGGTTTTTGCTCCACCATAAACACCATAGTGAATAAAAAGTCGAACTTCCTGTATGAATCAAATCTCCCAAATCTTCACTACCAAACCTGAAAAGATGAAACATTTCGTCCAAAGAATGTGGACTAGAGATCAAATCAAAATGGTAACATTTTTTTTGAGACACCCTGTATATACTAGTAGCTCGTGACGTCATAACACCCTGTCAAAATAGCGGCCCGTGCCTCTCTTTGTATAGTGGAATAGGAGCGCCAGCGGGTGGAGCGGCAAAGACGAAAACCAGTCTATGAACGCTGAGAATTGGCCGCTCTTGCTATAAAAATCTTCGCATTGCACCAAGGGATTGTTCTTCCTGGTTGTCTGGTCTTGCAATTAACCGTTTACGTTAACGTTCATTAGTAGATTTCAATCCTAACTGCGCGTTTACGTTATTTCCATGTCACGAACGACAAAACCACACTGTTAGAAATAACAGAGGATTTTACAGAAAATCTGTGCAGCAGAGTCCCCAGGACTGGATCTGTAAAATTACAGACTTAAATAAATGTTAACAGAGATTTGACTGGAGGCTGACCAAATTATATTTTCATACTGCTCTCAGAAGGCATCATAATGGGATGTCCAATGGAGTCCAACCAATACAGGAAAACATGAATCATACCATAATTTACAGAAAGTGCTGGGGATTCTGCTGCAGGCAATTTCTGTAAAATTACAACAAAATTACTATAAATGTAAAATTAATAATTTCGAACAGTGCATCTGTAATAAATTTCGGTACCGTACCTGGCTTCGCTCCAAATATGGCTCTCACAGGCGTCGGGACGTCCGTCAGGTCGCGGCGGCGGCAGCAGCGTCCAGCAGCAGCAACAGCAACGGGCAAGGGTCCAGACAGCGTGGCACTTGGTATCGGTATCTGATCGTCGCGTCAGAGCTCGACACAATAATCATATATGAACGTAGTTGTCTATCTTCCAGTGCGGGGCCAAGTGCGACCAAATAGCCCGCCTTTAGCGTTTTATACGGACAGTTCTTCCCACCAACACCAGGTGGCCCCGGTGTAGTGCTCTCGGCCCGTAAAGAGTCCCGCAACGACATCCACAACCATAACATCCTCTCCCCGCGTGTTTTTGAACGAAACGTAGTATTTATATACATATGTACACTCATGGAAAAAAGTAAATGGACAGCAGTTTTTCTTGAATATCTCCAAACCGTTGCGATGTAGGAGACTGAGCCTAACATATGTGATAGCAAATTTTGCTGGCTATCTGATGATGTTGAAGTCCAGAAAATCCGGTGAAATCCACCTTTGATAGAAGGAATTTTGTAAAGTCATGTTTTTGGCTACGTTTTTATTTGCAGGTTTTCACTGAAAATTTTTATAGGAGTGTGTTCCTCTCATCGAGAGCTTTCGTATCATATCTTGAAATTTTAATTATTTTAATTAGAAAGGTTGTTTTTAACCACTTTTATCAAAATTATTCGGCACATGCCAGACACACCTTTGACACAATCCCTTGCTGTCATTGTCCTGTTGAGTAGATCAGAATAAATGGGGTTTCAATAGCTTTTGTGTGTTGACGTGTGCGTGTGGTTATAGGCCTGCACTCAGTTGATAGAAAATTCACCACACAATTCAAATAATGTGAAATTGAATTTAGATCAATAAACTTTACAGTTGGTCACCCACCAGTCATGCCAGTACCCAATGGAGTATCACAAGTGGACCGTATTAGAAATTGACCCTATTTAGGAAATTGACCGTCTGACCACTACCTTCCATGACTTGGTTTTGCTCATTCATTGTGAAGTAGAAATGACAACACAGCTCATAATAGGCTGGAGAGGGCCTTTTCAAAGGTGTGTCTGGCATGTGCAAAATAATTTCGATAAAAGTGGTTAAAAACCACCTTTCTAATTAAAATAATTGGAAATTGAAGATGTGATACGAAAGCTCTCGATGAGAGGAACACACTCCTATAAAAATTTTCAGTGAAAACCTGCAAATAAAAAAGTAGCCAAAAACATGACTTTACAAAATTCCTTCTATCAAAGGTGGATTTCACCGGATTTTCCGGACTTCAACATCATCAGATAGCCAGCAAAATTTGCTATCACATATGTTAGGCTCAGTCTCCTACATCGCAATGGTTTGGAGATATTCAAGAAAAACTGCTGTCCATTTACTTTTTTCCATGAGTGTACATCCTAAACCTGGGTATCAATGAGCCAGCTTCGATCCCCGGCCCATCCGAATCCGTCAAAATAAATAAATAAACCTCCTCCTGGGCGTCCCATGACACTTGCCGAACTCCAGAGGCAGCAACATTGGCATGATGTGATGATCTACGGGTCCTCGATCCTCCACATATAATTGAAAGGAGTTGACTGACGGTTCGTGGAAAACTATATACACGCACATATATAAATTGACGAAGTAACAGCTTGCAGAAATAAGTACGAAAATGATAGTTACTGATAAATTTCAACTGTCAATGTCTCTGTCACGATTTCCATTTTTAATATGCTATTGTAGTGAAAGCCGCCTGTACTCCAGCAGCCAGGCTGGCGGTTTTACACGTCGCTCCCTCCGCGATCTGATGATGAGTGGGTCCCAACCACCTTGCACTAAGTATTCTCCCCCGTCATCCGATCCTGTTTCCTCCACATCCCATCCACCTTTCTCGGCTGCTCTCTCAAACTGTACAATGAAAGGTACCCACGTTGACTGCCGTCCATCAAATGGTGGGAGCGGAGCCCTGGGCGGCCCCCTGTTCTGTTCTTTCGCGCGTCTCGGCCTTCTATCTTGCGGCTCGGAGTACTCGATGGAACGGTCATTTTCCACCTCGGGTCCAGCTTCATTTCCTTCTCCATAAGCAACTCTAGGTGGGACTGCCTCTGTCCCCCTGTGGTGATCTCCATAACCATCCTGGAAACAGCGTCTGTCCCGTGCCTGGTTTGTGGCCCCGGGCGGCTGACAATGTCGAGCTCCTGTCCTAACCAGTTCTTCCCTCCGATCGGCTCCAAGAGGCATAAATCCTTCTCTGTGATACTCTTTGTCCATGTTGCCGTCATGAACCCGACGGCCGGAAGAAGGTCGTCTCTCTCGGGGGAGTTGATACCTGGAAGCTGTGGGACCGGGGTATTCATCTCTCTGGGGACGTGCCGCATATTGTCGTCTCAGTCTGGTAGGTTCAACACTAATGCATGTTTCCGCGTGGTGGCGCTTATCCTGATCATCCTCAGTGGTGTCACCCACGTATACACGCTCTCGTTGAGGACCAGGGTGATTACTTCTAATGTAGCCCCTCATTGGTGAATTCCGTCCATCCACATAACCAACATCAACTCCCAGTTGTCGCCTAACCCCCGCATCTCGACGTGAATCCCGGTTTATCTGCAGCTGATCATGGTCCCTGGCCGGTGCAACCTCATGATACTCAGGCACTGGAGTCTCACGATGATCTGACGAAGGAAAGACCGATTTCGACTCAAACTCCCTTGGATGAAGCTGCAGTGGTCTCGTTGTCTGCTCACTGTAATGCACTACATTTATTGTAGACGGCTGTTTCCCTTCGATCAGCTTCTCACCTGGAGCCCTCTCCTCCGCAGGGGTACTCGCAACGAGATCAAGATGATCTTTATTAATTCGGGTCACACCTGGGGGTTTCTCGGTTTGTGCCACTGGTCCGACACTTTTGCCTTCCATCTTGATACTCGGCGACGTCACAGGCTCAGTAGGCTTGCGTTCTAACATTGATGACTGATGAGAACTGGCGGGTATCCTTCTGGACAGTGTACCCCTTCGTACCGCCTCCTGCAATTCTCTCCTAAGAAGGCTCATCTCATTCATCATTCTTTCCATATCTTGCTGCCGAGCCGCCCTTTCTATCTCCAGCAGCTTGTACCGGTCAACCGATCTTGGAGAAGTGGGACTCGAACTATGTTCACCACATTCAGACTTGCTCTCGCTCCTCCCTACATTAACTACACAGGACGACTTTCTATCCGTCGCAGATGACTGTAATGAAACAGCATCACCTCTAGTAAAATAACTTTCCTGGCTCCCCGGTGTGAAATCAAACATATCTTGTGTTTCTAAAGTTTTAACTTCCTCCTCTACGAAGCATTTGAGCTCCGCCAACTCCCCATAACTTGTAAGATCTGCCGCTGACCGACGTTCAATAATTGCATTGACTTGCGATTCGCTTAGGCACGGCAATTTCAAGGCAAACCGTATCAGCAACAACTATATAATCTCTAATGCTATCTAGTGAGATCTATGGCGACCCCGCCTTTTCAAACAACAAAAGTTCAGTACAGTTCTCAATTTCTATTAGCGTTGCCGTCAACTCAAAAATATTCAACACAGTTGCCAAAAATGAAGTCAGTTTCCAAATTCAATTCAATTCCGCCAGCAAAATCAATCATTCAATACTATGCCGAAGTTCTCACTAATCCCCCAAAGCTATTGCTAATCCCTTGAAGCGATTGACCTTTCTGCATTAATCCTCCAATTACTTCTCTCCCCTTCCGAACAAACGAGTCGCTCCACACAACAATCCAAAATGCTCTAATCTGTTTAACGCCCCAAAACTCCACACTAATCCTATTATGTATGTCTATACTACACGCACGTGGACGAAACAATTCTGTACATATGTGCGTCGTCCGAAAATAACTTGCAGCACATAAATGAATGCAGTCTTTGGCAGAATTTCGCCAGTTTTCTCCACTTAAATTCTGCGACAATCTTAAATATCTTCCTGGCGGTCTCGCCTCCACAAATTTCAAACCAAAAGAAATATATAATGAAAGCAGATTACGAACCAAATGTCCTTGATCCTCCTGTCGCACAATTCCCTCCAAACTGTATCCTTGGTGCAGCGTCGGGTCCTCGTACCTTAACACTCCTGGTACCAATGTAATAAATTTCGGTACCGTACCTGGCTTCGCTCCAAATATGGCTCTCACAGGCGTCGGGACGTCCGTGAGGTCGCGGCGGCGGCAGTAGCGTCCAGCAGCAGCAACAGCAACGGGCAAGGGTCCAGACAGCGTGGCACTTGGTATCGGTATCTGATCGTCGCGTCAGAGCTCGACACAATAATCATATATGAAC
Source organism: Notospermus geniculatus (assembly GCA_002633025.1). NCBI lineage: Eukaryota > Metazoa > Nemertea > Pilidiophora > Heteronemertea > Lineidae > Notospermus > Notospermus geniculatus. Next base: position 201,988 of record NMRB01000879.1, read on the forward strand.
GTAGTTGTCTATCTTCCAGTGCGGGGCCAAGTGCGACCAAATAGCCCGCCTTTAGCGTTTTATACGGACAGTTCTTCCCACCAACACCAGGTGGCCCCGGTGTAGTGCTCTCGGCCCGTAAAGAGTCCCGCAACGACATCCACAACCATAACACATCTTTGTCGTAAAGTTTACGTTTGCCGTTTGGATTCTTAAACTCCCTAGTAAGGCGCCTCTCCACGTGAGAGTTTTCTCGCAGAGGTTAGTTGGCTCACAATGAGCAATCTACCATTTTTTGTTCCTGCACGACTTACGCTAGGTCCAATGACATAAACAATTGCTCGTAGTTAACTTGCCAATAGAGAGCCAACTTGCGCGAGAAAACTCTTACGTGGAGAGGCGCCTTTAGCCATTGACTTTTTTACTACACTGTAGAGAGATTCCTACCTTCAATACAAACTAACCGGTCGAATGGCGCTTCTTCCCCCAATTGCTGTGAACAAAAAAGCCCTTAAGATCCAATTTCATCCGTCAGAGTTTTGGATACTAGTGTGCTACACGGAGGAACCGGTGCCCTGGCGGAGGGTAATAGTGTACAGCCCCCAGGCCCGAAATAAGATATTCCGTGCAAATATCAAGTACAGACAGTCGTATTACTATGTTAGGACGGGCCGTACAAGATGTATTGTTGCCGAGCCAATCTCCAAATATATCTTACATTTTCGCATTCACCGAGTCCCGTTAGAATTAAAGTGTCAAATTGAAAAGGCAGTAGACATGTATGATATTTCTGTTGGAAATTATACTGGTCGGTTTCTTATGCCAGGTACCGGTAAGGATGATATGTACAAAGGCGGGGCCTGTCAAAAACATTCCAATGGAATAATACTCTATATACATTTCCATAAAAACATGCAATTTCTCATCGTTCAAGAAAGAACAGAAAATTACGAAAAAGCTGCTTTCCTTTTATACTATATGCATCAGCAAAAAGCCGGATATGAAATAATCATTACACCAGTGTATAATAAGACATTATTTTGTGCTCCAGGACCAGGCCTGCTAAAACAAAAAGCAATTTTTCGTATAATTGGAGACTTTGATATCAGCTTTACAATAAGGCCTGACCGGTTGCTCAAAGTGTTTGCCATTCTAAATATACAAACTGATAAACCCTTGAGACAGAGGGGCCAAATAAGGGTACCCCCGACATGTGTATTTATGACAGTAAACAGAGCATTAGGGGTCTACCTTGAACAGTGTTATAATGGCGATAGGGCCTTGTTGCATCTTTGGGGGTATCAGCTATCCTGCGCACCAAGTGACTCTTTCCTCCCTGGTCAGAAATATCAAATTCCTTTGAAAATACATATAGAATTACATGGGGTAAACCATAAAATAGAATACACTGTGACCACTTTTGACAAATACGAAAATATTTTCCACATTCAAAGGAACAAGTTATTTTATAACAAAGTAGATGTGTATAGTGCAGTACTTTCTGTACCATAAAGGAGTCAACCATTAAGGTTACACTCGCAATCACGCTCTCTGTTCACTCTAGACAGACAAACATTCGTCTGGCAAGAAAGCCGCAATTTGTTATCAAAATCACGAGATATGTTCCTCTCGATAAGCCGATCACAGCATCGCGATCGTTACTGTTTGTGGTCACGCGACACGGGAACGACCAATCCGTGATCTGATCATGCTGATGACGTAGAACCAAAATCTGGTTCTTCGTTTACTCATCATCTGACTCTATATTGCGTCCAGCATAGGCTAAAAATAGCAATACGAGTCAGACGTTCGGACTATCTGAATGATCAATATTAGTCATTGAGATTGTTCTAGCACATTCAAGAATGAGTTGAAGCACGGTACTTTACTTGATGAAGGGTTAATCACGCTATTACATCACGTTGAACTAAGTAATGAAATGGATGGCAGCCATTTTGCCCGCTTAAGTTTCGACACGGTAGCAGTCCAGCGTAGGTGATACCTCTGGCTATGTATGGGTTGGGCAAGACACAAGTCTTATCACATTAATTGGGGAGGGACACGATGCATACTTCATGCAAAGGGGCAGTTTACGGCAGTTAGATGAGATGAATATCTCTGTTCTTGAAGCTCAAGACTTTCGGTGTATAACCTGTTATGTTATTTTTCACCGCGAACCTGTGGGTACACTCTCTTATGAAAAATAATGTAAGAAAAATATAAGGAACGTAAGATCAACTTAGGAATATTGTAAGAAATGTGTAAGAACTGCCTTTTAGATGTAGGAAATATGTAAAAATGTAAATGTGAACGTAAGAAAGGTGTAGGGATTCAGAAACCAGCAAAGTCCTCATGTAAGAACGGTAGGAATAATGCAAGAAGGATGTAAGAAAAAACGAAAGAAATGTGTAAGAAACGAAACTTAGAAAATACAGATTCAATGGATGTAGGAAGAACATAGGAGCACACTACTAAAGACGTAAGAATAATGTATGAACAAATATTTATCCAATAAAAAGCACAGAGAACGACACACAAAATGATATAATACGAAGGGTCGTCTCCGAATTTCACAAATTTTCGACCCAACGGGGGTCTTCCTCAGGCACTTTCTACATTAGTCGAGCTACCAGAAGTGAAGTGAAATGAAGTGGATCCCAACATACAAATAGATCTGAAGTAAGGAAACCCTGTGCAAACAGGGGGTGTTAAACGTTTCAGTTGAGTAGAAATAGAAATAAAAGCCCCATTGTTGAGTGCTGGAGCTGATTACAAAGATGAGGCTTCTAAAACAGGAACAGTGTATGATTAGTAAAAGTGTGATTTGGAAAGGAGTTCCACGAATTATGGATTGTGTAATTTGTGAGTAAACGTATGGAAAAAAGAAACAAAAGAGGCAATGGAGCTGCAACCTGCACATTCCAAAAAAACCAAAAGAAGGGGATCAGTAAAAGATAAATAGATAGGAGCGTGATTAGGCTGAAAGAAAAGAGTTTTATAAATTAGGGCATGTGTAATTTATAATGAGCAAACGTATGACATGAAGATATCATATGACATCCAAAGAAAAGAAAAGGGAAAAGGCAATGGGAGAACTAGGCCTAAACCAGAATTAGAAAGCCTCATGCTCCTAACCTGTGGAAATAAAAAGGCCCACCTAGGGGAAAAAGAGAGAGAGGAACCCAACTGACGCCAAACTAAAGCTGGTAAAGGGGAGCTATGGGGTTATCAGAAACTCAGCATCTGGTGTTGAGACCTGAGGGGGTGACGGTTTTATGGGTCCACATACACTGCAACTCTGTTCAGAGAAGTGTCGTCATTATGGTTCCCGATCAGTAAGATCGGGAACCATCTTGTTTTTGGTCATGGTGTGTGTGTGTGTGTGTGTGTGTGTGTGTGTGTGTGTGTGTGTGTGTGTGTGTGTGTGTGTCCGTCTGTCAGGCCTTCATAGCTAATCTCCTTCAACAGCTACACCTCTGGTAGCACATCCTACCCCTTGGTTTGTCAACATGGGCAATCCGATGAGCCAATAATTTTCAATCTCAGATGCCTCCATCATGATGTAATAAACATATCGGACTTGATATTTGTCCGTCACGCTTTTATCTCATGGCATAACTCGGCTCCTTCAACACCTACGGCAATGGAAATAAGTTCTACTTTGCCATACTGTCAACTGAGCAACATGAAAACAAGTCTTAGTTCATGACCACTTATCCAACGACCGGACCGTATTAAATTCCTCAGCCTCAAGTGTCCTGGTGTTAGACATATCATGAGATTTTGATATATCAAACATGATAATTTGAAATATATCTGCCTGTGTTAAAGGTAGAGGCATGATATCACCCATACTTAGATTATTGAGGATGCCCATTTCGATTATGCAATGACCTTGATGGTCAGAGGTCAAGGTCATACTTTGATAATTTTAAATATCTCTGCCTATGATAGAGGTAGGGCACGATATCACCCATATTTAGGTTATTGAGGACGCCCATTTCGATTATGCAGTGACCTTGATGATCAGGTCAAAGTCAAGGTCAAACGTGATGATTTGATTTTAGCAGATCAAAATGGCTGCCAGCAGGCTGCCTGCCATGCCTGTTGGGTCCTCTTCAACAAGCGGGAACCATCAGACATTTACAATGTCATCTTGTTCGGACATGTCTCCAGTATGGTGAACATCACGTCCTTAAAGATAATGTATCACGGGTATTTTCGCGGGCCACGAAATTCATTGTTTATTTACATTTTGTTGTTTATGTCCAGGCTTTCTTTGTTTTATGAGCAATTTGTTGCTGGCATGCCCATCTAGAAATTCAGTAAATTCCAAAAGTGATCATTTTGGTGGGTTGGCATGTCCCAAAAGTCCAAAATAACATAATGTAAACATCCATGTTTACAAACATTGAATGTAAACAATGAAGTCGTGATACATTATCTTTAACAGAATGTCCTGGCAGATTGAAGTGGGCATAGAGTAACGAGCAGTCACGGTCATCCTCTATCCCTCGTCTGATGTTGGATTTATGGTTGTTCATTCTACGGAAACACATGCTCTTTCCGACGTACCCTACTGCTTGATTGTAGGGCGTCTGGTACAGGACAGTAGACAACATTTTTTACCTTCCCGCGGAAGAGCTAGTGATGTGGAACTGGGAGGGTAAGATGGAGAGTTCACATTTCCCACCCCTCTTAGGTCCTTTCCGTGAACATGGGCCACAGGTTAGCTTAGCCTGTTGGATGTCCGGGGGAGGGACTTTGGCTCTTAGCAGCACATTACGAAGGGTTTGGGGTGCCGGAATGCAATGAGGGGTGGCTTAGGTGGCTCTATGAACAAATATTTAATAGCATATGTCGGGGCTTGGATAGGCGAGGCAGGCACGGCCACACACAACACAACACCAGGCTTGCTGTATACACACTGAATTTTATTTGTCAAGTCAAAACATATTATACCCTATTACAAGACCATTATTACACCATATTACCAGACCGTGAACAGTCACTGAACCGCAACAATAGCGAAGGTTTAATCCTTGCCAAATACTGATCACCTTTCACTACCAACATAGCCGGCCCATGAAAGATACGCACAACCATCATTTCATAATCTCAAAGGTATGGTGAAAGTGTCCTGAAATGTATAACGTCAGAAGTGTAATGAATAGCACGTAATGTTCGAATCTTTCAGTTCTGAAATCAATTAAAGAGTAACTATTCCATTTGGTTTGCCAGAGTCATTCACATAGTTCACGTTTACTCCGACAACAATATCAACTTGGCTACAGGACGTTTCAACTGTCCAGTTTTGGTCTTAATATCAACAACCCGAACGACACCATCACTACCTGGATATACTTTCAACACACGCCCAAGGAGCCAGTTACCACGTGGTCGGTCACAATCTCCAACCAGGACCAGGTCATCCACTTCAAGATTCCTTACTGAAGTGTTCCATTTCTCCCTTTGCATCAACATTTGCAAATAGTCCCTCGACCATCTCTTCCAAAGCTGTTCTGTCAGCGCCTGCGCTTGGCGCCAGCGGCGCCTACATGATGTCTCTCTGTCATAGAAGACACCGGGAGGAAGGTAGTGCCCAGCGTGTCCAAGTAGGAAGTGGTTAGGGGTAATGGCTTCTAAGTCATTAACATCACCGCTAACTGGTGTGAGAGGGCGACTGTTTAGCAATGATTCAGCCTCTGCAGCCACTGTGAGTAAAACCTCATCAGTCAAGGTAAGACCTTGCCAGATGGACCTCATTGCGCGTTTTGCTGATTTGACTAATCGTTCCACTAACCCATTGAAATGGGGTGCACCTGGGGGATTAAAGTGCCATTTAATTCCGTACTGTAGCAAAGCATCTGAGATTTGACTTTGATTCCACTGCTCCAGACATGTCCGCAACTCGCGCTCGGCGCCAACGAAATTAGTACCGTTGTCTGAGTAGATGATGCTTGGGTGGCCTCGACGGGCAATGAAACGTCGCAACGCCATAATGAACGAGTCTGTTTCCAAACTGTTGGCAATTTCTATGTGGACCGATTTAGTGACCAAACAGACAAACAGACACCCGTAGCGCTTTTCGGTCCAAGTCCTGGTCCTGGTGACAAGACCAC
>NMRB01000879.1:208507-219127 GCA_002633025.1 Notospermus geniculatus
TGTCGGGGCTTGGATAGGCGAGGCAGGCACGGCCACACACAACACAACACCAGGCTTGCTGTATACACACTGAATTTTATTTGTCAAGTCAAAACATATTATACCCTATTACAAGACCATTATTACACCATATTACCAGACCGTGAACAGTCACTGAACCACAACAATAGCGAAGGTTTAATCCTTGCCAAATACTGATCACCTTTCACTACCAACAGCATATATCTGAGTCAAACTGTGAGAACAATGTAAGAACCAGCAACTGCTTTTATATTTTACTAAGTCAAAACGTGGGAATAATGTCAGGGCAACTTTTTCTGTAACTTATCAATGCAAGAACTTCTGTGACTGCATCAGTAATTAAAGTCAAATCGTAAGAGCAACGTAAAATCCTCAATGCCGCCATCATTTCCTTGTGATTGAAGTACAGTAGCGGACAGAATTATTAGATCAGAGGGAATTCAGGTTTTCATTCAAGGCAATATTTCCGCTTCTGTATTCCAATATCCGTATCAAAAGTTTTTATGTCAGTCCTAATGCACTTCTCTAGTCTGATAGGTTTTTGCTGAATTCAGATACTGGATATCAAGAGAACGGTGAAAATATCGAAATTTGACATATTTTTTGTGATATGGGGCTATTATCACCATTTTGTCCGGATATTGTCCAGATATTTTGTAGACTATTTCCTCTTGCAACCAGATGTTGAATGGGGGTATACAAACCCCTAGCTAGAGGCCAAGAGGGGGCAGGGCGGATCAAGCTGGTTTGGGGGACTTGGGGCAAAAGAAGGGCACTTTTATCTGATACGGCGGGTCGCGCGCCGGACATTTTTGTTTCCGACCTTCAGTACGCTGGGTCCGGAATCCAGCGTCGTGCAGATAGCGGCACCGGGGGCGAGAGCGAGTTCGCGCGTTTTCTGGGCAGGGCGGTTGAAAATAAAGGGCGGGGCGCATCGGGCAACATTTTTGGGGGGCAGGGCGCAATTCGCGATTATTTTTAAGGCGCGGCGCGGCGCCCCTCATGAAACGCCTAGCTAGGGGTCTGGTATAATCTGGCATGTTTGGATGCTGAAACTGATTCGTAACACCCCCGTCACACTAGAGACAGAATGATTAGGGACGCCGTTTGAATGACGATTCGTAGTTCATTCCTGGACAACCCAAGTATAACCTCTCGTGACGAATGACGTCGCCGCTCATTCTCTCGCTGGACGCCGGAGCGGGCGCACGGTTTGTCTCCTTGCTCGCGTTCCTGGTTTCCACCGTGAGGCTCACTGGTAGGCATATGCAGCCCATGCGAGCCGCTGGCTAGGCATGTGGGGCGTTCCGCGGCCCGTGCGAGTCTGTTAGGCTAGGCACGGGAGCGAGATAGGCAGCCTAAGCGAGCAGAGCGGTCGGCTAGGCTTAGGGGCCAGGATTGGATAAAGGTTCGATCATGGAGGTATACCTCCGTGGTTCGATGCAGCCTGTGCAAGCCGTTGGCTGGGCACAAGGGCACCATGCGAGTGTGGTAGAAGGGCCGCGGGGCTCGTGATTGAGTGATGTGTAGGGGATTCTGATAGGCAGGTTCATTTTAGGCAGCGTTTCAGGTATGCAGAGTTCTGGTGCTCGGCTTGCGGCGCAGCCGTACTGGTTTCTGCCTGGAGAGGCTGGTGTGAGAGGAACCCAGGCCCCTGGGATCAGGTCCGGTCTTTTTGTTCAGCGAGGGACTAGAATAGGCCAGCATGTATAGATCTATGGCTAGAGAGGTCACGACCATTAAAATACTCTACTTTCCCCATTGTCTGGTCACTCCAGGCAAAATCATAGCACCTCCTACTACTGACCAGGTGACCTGAATTATGGTGTTACCTTATTGTATCTTGGAATCCAATGGGATAGGGCATACATGCACTTCTGGGAAAGTAGGCCTATAGGCCTAGGTTCAATTACTAAAATGATCCTTGTCAGATTTCAAAGTCTCAGAAGACTGGGGTCGCCAGGACTTGTGGTGTCATTTTTCCTGGTGCACCAAATGCCCGGTGTAATGAAATGTAATGTTCCCGATACCAGATATCCGCTTCTTTTGTTCAGGGGACATCTCGTGACAGAATTTCCTGTCTGTCAGTGTCCGGCCTATTGTAGCTGCCGCTTATTCCGTCAGAAGACAGAATCTTTTGTTGGGGGATATCTCATATCAGGGTACATGACATTCCACTACACCGGTACAAAACGGCCTTTCTTTTGAAAGAAAATGAGTTGGTTGTGCAATTTGTTTTGGTGTACCCTTTAGACGCAGAGAAGTGATCATGATAATGACAATCTCTGCCTAAGAGATGACTATAAAGAAGTCTGACGTCGATTGAACTCAAATCAAGGCACTTAATTCAGTTTTAGACTGACACCTCCCCTTTTGTAAATGTGATTAAAATTCAATCCTATCACACCAAACATGTTATGGACTATCCGGAATATTCATACCTGGGAGGTGCTATTATTTTGCCGGGAGTGACCAGACAATGGAGAAAGTAGAGATAACAAAATTTCGCCGGGCTATTGCTTGGACGATCTACATTCCTAGGGCGCTGATTCCTATCACGACTGTTTGTCGCAGCATGTATGCTTTTGTACTGTTGTGGGTATGGAAATAGTACGCAAGGTGCGCTTTGCTGAGCGTCCACGATTACACAGGCTATTACACTGCAGGTGATTGCGTAATTGTCGTCAGGGGTGAGGGCGCCGTGGTTAATCGCTGCGATAATTCTTTTTACTCGTAATTGGTATGCTATTCTGTCGTGGTTGGTCTTTGCTGACACACGGGACTGAGGTGAACATTTGGGCCCGTATTCAATAAGGGTGATCATCGCACGTTTAAGGGTGTTTTGGCCTAATCAGCGTACAAATTCTGCATTACACAGGTTAAAGGCCTAGAAAACTATTGTCTGATGTCTGTACGGTGGTTCACCAGAGGCGTTTACCCGCAGGATAATCACACACGTCTAACTATCCTGCGTCTAAGTCAAAGAGCATGAAGGAAATGTTGAACGATCAGGAAGGCTTGTCTAGAATTTTTCCAACACGTTCTATTGTCCTCCCACACTAAGACGCAGGAATGTTAGACGCGTGTAATCATCGTGTGGGTAAAAAGCCAGGGATCAGGCAGCTTACAGAACGTAGAACAATAGTTTCTAGGCCTATAACCTGTGTAATGCAGAATTTGTACGCTGATTTAGCTAAACACCCTTATTGAATACGGCCCTTGCTTTCTCGTTTGGTGTGATCAACGTCGTGAAGCTGGGAGTAAGCGAGAAAGGTAAGGTCCATGAAAGTACAAGTTTTTCTAGCACCCCTTTACTTTTGTCGCCGTTCTATGATAAGTCTCCTTTATTAATGGGGTTAATAATGGTAGAGGTCGTTTTTCGGGGCATTTGTGATGATTTGGCACTCGGGGACAAGGGCCGCGCAGGTTGGGTGGCGGACATGCCCGATGGTTTGGTTACGATTTAAGTGTCGTATTCTGTTGCAGATGGTTTTGCCCACGACTCCGACGAGGAAACACTCCCTGGTAGGGAGCAATTTGCTGCCTTTGCTGTCGGCTTTTAAGGCTATGGTGGAGCCCCCAAAGGAGTGTGCTAGATTGTCGTCGGATACAAGGCTAGAGGATGTCCCGGCTTCAGAATTGGCTGATGCTTTTCTTCAGTTGACCAGCACTAAGCATAACGAAATGCTTACATTGGCAGAAAGGGAAAACAGTATGCTAAACATGCGTATCCTCGTGCACCTTTCTATATTACAGGCGAATGAATTTGGCCAGCCGAAGGGACAGGATCCATTGCCTCGGGTAAGCGTTGCTTTGCGCGTGCGCGTGATATATTTTGCTGCCGGGCTCCAAGCGTAGGCAGGCTGTATGGTTGATGGTGGTCGTAACATTGTTTGGTCAGGCAGGTGGTAAGTTGTCGCAACACGCCCCTACGTTACGGCTTTAGTGGGCTAGTTGGGTATGTATATGTATATGTATATGTATATATATATATATATAGGTGGTTTATGCTTGTCGTTTCAGACGCCGGCTGTCGCAGGCGCAGTGCTGGCCTCAACCTCTGACGAGCCTCTTCAGAAGAAAGCCAAGGTTGTCACCACCACATAGGATCGACGAGCTAAAGCAAAAGGTGAGGTCGGTGCATGGCTTCACAAAATGTGCCTAACGTCGCTTCTTGTTTTGATTCTCGACGACCTTGCGAGGGAGGCCAACCCTAGGAAGGATGCTGCGGCCTCGACGTTTGATGAGTTGTTCAGACAGGCCAAGATAAAGAAGGGGAAGTTGGACATATCGGCGTTTTGCCTGGAGGTGTTGGCGGCGGTTAGGCCGTGAGACATGCCCATTTATTTTTCACTTTCATAGCGTAGTTCTGGTACCTAAACATTTCCTCCTGTTTTTTTATGAAAATGGACATGCTGAACACATTCAGCTTGTTACCACAAGACAAAACCTGCACATTTCCAAGATGGCCGACCTTTTAAGGGGCCAAAGCGATTAAAAGTAAAGGTCAAAAATTTGAGATCTTCAAATCATATCAACATGGGTATCAAATTAAAGGTCTCAGTGAGTACAACAACATGACATGGGTTTCATACCCAAAAATGTACAATGCGACCCTTGAGGGGGGTCAAAAATGGCCACAAATCCGACATTTTACCCCTTCCCACACGTTCCACGGGGGCTGCAGGTGGATGAAAATATTTTTTTTCAACATTGCTCTCATACACCTCCAAAATGATACCCATGATGACACCCTTTGGGTAACAGTTTTCAAGATCCTGAATTTGGACCCTTTTGGGGCCTTTTTTGGATCTCGAAAACTGTCCCCCAAAGGGTGTCATCATGGGTATCAGTTTGAAGCTCTATGAGAGCAATGTTGAAAAAAAATATTTTCATTCACCTGCACCCCCGTGGATCTTGTGGGAAGGGGTAAGAAGTCGGATTTGTGGCCCTTTTTTACCTCCTCAAGGGTGGAGTGTACATATTGAGGGATGAAACCCATGCCATGTTGTTGTACTCACTGAGACCTTTAATTTGATACCCATGTTGATATGATTTAAAGACATCAAATTTTTGACCCCTACTGTTAATCCCTTTGGCCCCTTAAAAGGGCGGCCATCTTGGAAATGTGCAGGTTTTGTCTTGTGGTAACAAGCTGAATGTGTTCAGCATGTGCACCTTCATAAAAAAAACAGGAGGAAATGTTTAGTTCCCAGAACTACGCTGCAAAAATCAAGAAATACCATATTTTGCAGTCACGTCTCACGGCCTAAGACGCAAAACTCTGACTCCGAAAACGACGAGGAGAGAAGGTCGGGCAAAGCGGCGAAGGCAAGGACGACGAGTTTGCCACTCTATAACCTGTACCCTGATGCCACGGTCTTTCCTCCACCACATGACTTCTAGGTCCCGCCTCAGTATTACCATGCATATGGCTACCGCCCGTACTCTACTAGGTACGGTAGAAGGGGCAGGAGGGGTGTTAGAGGTGGCTCCGCCCCGCAGGGTAATTGCTTCTTTTGTGGATTGCCCGACCACTGGATCCGCGACTGCGACAATATGAAGACTGCCAAAATAAATATTCTATTTTGATAATAGGAATTGTACCTGTTTCCCCCTCCTTCAACCCAAGGATAACTAAATCCTAGTGGAAGTTCACCTTTCACGCGGGTTGGAGGTTGGGGATGCTTTCCGTTCCGTAAATTCCTTCCACCAACTTTGCAGGGTGATAACAGGCCGGCGAGTTACATCAAGGTCCCCGAATGGGAGGTTTCCCCAGGCTTCAATCCTCTGAGAGCGGCTAAGAGGACGAGGAAAACGCCTTCCTGGAGGCTGCTGAACGGAAAGGATCCCAAGCCTCTGGTCCGCGTCAACCCGAGATTTGAGGATGTCATGCAGCATGGTTTGGCGTATGATGTGGATTCACTCCCCCTCCGTGATCCAGAGCATTTCGTGGCGGGTCAGCATCACAACCATGTGCGCGAGTGGGAGGATATAGTCAAGTCCAGACAGGATGGAAACATACCAAGCCACGTGATACGATCATGGCTTTGTGCGCTAATCAAACGACCAGTCATTCACATTCAGATTAAATTAAATCACCCTGCAGGTGGGGAGAGTCGGGGAATGCGAGATGCCCAGGTTAATAATGCCCCTAACGGTGGAGCCAACAAAGCCGAGGTTATGCCACGACGAGCGTTTCCTCAATTTGTGGGTCAGGGATAACCCCTTCAAGTTGGATACCTGAAGGACATCCACAGGCTTGTTGGCCCCAGCGCTAGGATGATCTCGACGGATGAAAAATCTGGCTACGGTCACGTTCTCCTCTCCAGGGATTCCAGAACATACTTCGGTATACAGTTTGGGGGATGGGTAATGGTCTGTAACTCCATCCTTTTTGGTTGGAAAGCCTTGGCCTTCGTATACCAAACGTTTGGCTTGGTCCCCATGTCCTACCTGCGCACATTTGGTGTCAATAATTCTCAGTTCATAGATGATAGATTTGGGGTGGAGTCATTGGCCAAGGACCCATCCGCCGTTAAGCCCATACTAGATGTTCTTGCCGTCAAGTATGCGATGGCGGATCTCTTTACAAGGTTGGGTTACACCTTCAACATCCCTAAAAGTTACTTTGGCCCTACGACGCTCCTTCGTCATTTAGGTTCCATGGTGGAGGATGCTGAAATGTTGCCTATATGTTGCCCTCGGATAAGAGGGACTCTTTGAAGGCTTTGAGGGAGGACATCATGGCAGCTAAGTGCGTCAGTGTGAAAACACTTCAGAGGATGAGTAGGGAAGTGTATCTCCTTTGCCCTGGCGGTGCCTGGAGCTCATTTGTATACCAGGGAGATGAATAGGGCAATCTCAGCGAGCATCCGAGGCAGCGGTAGCGTTCGTTTGTATAGGGAGCTCAAAACGGAGATCTCGCATTGGGAATTCGTTGACCCATGGGACGGGTGCATGAAATGGAGGCCTGAATGCCACAAGAATCTGCTGCTGGCAACCGACGCGTCAGGCTTCAAGTTTGGTGCGGCCATCTTGTCCGGCGAACTTGCTGGCAGCACCTTTTCCCATTACTGGGATGCCTCGGATGGTAGGGCCATTCACGTCAAGGAGGCAGACGCACTTCTTTGTGCCCTGACGTCCCTCATGCCGGGAATAGCCAATCACAGGGTGGATGCCGTCATAGATAGCATGCCGCTGGTCAATGTGTGAGCTAATCAGGGGGGCAGGTACCCAAGTCTCACGGGCGTGGTAAAACAAATATTTGAGCTTGTGTTGAGCGCAGGGGTGCACCTCGAGGTGTTTTATATCGCGTCTAAGGAGAATCCGGCAGACGGCCCATCCAGAAACATAGACAACTGTGATGTCATGTTATCGCCTCATGCGTGGGAGGTGGTTCAGAGTCGTTATGGGCCCCATACCGTGGACCTCATGGCTTTGGACAGCAATGCCACGAGGTCGCCCGACGGCTCTACCTTGAAACACTATAGGCCATTCCCAACACCGAGGTCAGCAGGGGTCAATGTCTTTGTGCAGAATCTGTCGCTTGAAGAAAATATCTATGTTTACTCGCCATTCACCTTGATTTTTCCGCTGATTAAGGGCGAGCCATCATTGTGAATTTTCATAGTGCTTCAATCCAGGCCCCTTTGAGAAGAGCAGTAAAGACACCCCCACTTGACTTTTGTTTGGGTCCATTGTGATCACTGTGCTGTATAGACACAGGAAATAAGCAAAATCCCAAGAATTACAAGTTAATTATATTATGTAATCCAAAACAAAGAAATTCGCCAAACATGAAAAACAGGTACAATTTTCTCAGAGAAGAAGCATGTAAATGACACATTCAGGTAGTGGCAGCAATGCCACAAACCCATAGAACCTGGGGTGGCAAGGATGTCTTGACCAGCATTTCATAGACAGCATACACGCTCAGTACATTAGAAGAGAACCAGGAAGTAAAATCCAGATCCAATATGGCCGCCCTGTTTTTGGAAAATTGGCAGCATGCATGCAGTTCACTTGTGGAGTACTCTATGTCTGTTGAAAATAATGCTACCGAAAGGGGTGGACTGGGTAGAAAAAACGACAAACTTTACGACACGCATGTTGTTTGATCTTCAAAGCGTGCCATTTCTTGGGAAAGTGTTCCGACAACTAGTCTTTTGTTTCAACTTATTAGCTAATTAGTGCGTTCCAAGATACATCTCATTCAATTCCTTTTGACTTATAGACCCCGCAGGTGCCTTCATTTCCGTCATATATCTTGTACTTTTATGGCATTTTGACATCTTTTATTTACAACGCCTGGCCACGTTTCAAAAATTGCAAACGTTGGCTTGCCCTTAAGTTTCTTCAAGAGTCCAGGGTGGGGAGTTGCAAGGTGGTTCTCCTGGAGATGCAGCCAGTGCCGGTTTGGATGCCGTATCTGAGGCCATAATCCTCTCCTCCATTAGGCTAAGAGAACAGGGTCAAAAGCGCGTGGTGATGGTACCGACAAGAAAGGGTTTCGTGTTGGATGAGAGGAGTCTCTTGTACGCTCTGGTAGTGTTCAGGTTGGGGTTCTAAGTGGATCATTGAGTATCGTTTTGATATAATTGCAGGTGTCGACCGGAATTCGAGTAAATGTGCAAGCTATTAGGGACCGTGTGCAGTACCTCGATAGGGCTTTCGGGAAGGCCGAATCTGAGAGCAATAAGTGTAGCGTTAGGCAAGCTTTCCAGAAATTCTTGTCGGGTTTGCCATTGAGGCCAGCGGTAGAGAACGCCGGCCCGGAAGAAGTTCAGGATCTTCTCATATGGAAGAACGCAGCAGGGTTGACAAAAGTGCACGAAATTGGTTGTTTGTTCCTAGGGAAGAATGATCACAAGGATTGCCCCTGTCCGCGGAGAATGGCGGTAGGCTCTGTTAAGAATACAGCCCAGCGCCTGGGACAGATACTTGAGGAAATGGGCAGGGGGAGTACTTGGAGCTTTGGAGCAGGCGGCCGCGCACGTGCTTCCTAAACAGGCTAAGTCCATATTCTTCCAAAAGACAAGGCGTATAATTGTGTACATAGATAATGAGTTTGAAAGGCCTGATCTGCCACTAAGGCAACGTTTTGTGCTCATTCGTGACCAGGCGTTCCTAAAACTTCAGTTGTTTGCGGGGAACAAAGCGGCCGACCTCTGCGCCACTCCCACCCAGGAGGTAAAGAGGCTAAACGACAATAGCGGTTTTGCCTTTTGTCATACCCTCACGAAGACGATTCGTGGAGGGGACGGCAGGTGTAACAGCTTTCAGCCATGTCCAAACGCGGCACCAAGAGCCGCCTCCGGCACCTAAAAATATTTTGGCGGCACCAAGGAAAAATGAACAGAGTGCCGCATGCGGCACTTTGGAAGCTTTAAAGGGGATCTCTGCGGCACCAAAACCCAATTTGGCGGCACCCAATTCTAAATTCTAGTATATTTGCTCTCAGATGCCAGGAAAATGCATCTAAAGCACTTAAATTGTCGCCCTCCACACTAGAAAATTTGGGCCCCCTAGGCCATCAAAGGTGCCGTCTGGTGGTCGTATCACACAACATACTTAGGCGGCACCCAGAAATTTAGAAGTGAATATAGCGGCACTGGAAACCCGGGGGTCTGGACAACTAAGTTAATCGGTGTGAGGACGAAAGGTTGTGCCCGGTGCTAGGGTTAGAAAGATATGTTCAGTGGGCGGCCTCCGTGGGTATTTATACCTCTCCGCTGGCTATCATTTTTCGTGTGGTAAACCACGCAGGCAGGGTTCTGGATCAGCATGTCTCCTATAGTTCCATGTACGATATGTTTCGGTATTACCTAGTAAGTGGCGCTGGGTATATATGAGGGGGAGACAATGCATAGCCTCAGAGCCGGCTGTTCCATAATTCTGGGCCTACCCGCCTCGGTAGATAATGAAGAGCAGATGAAGAGGCACATAGTTGGTTTTCGGACACGTCGGCCGCCTACTACAGTAGGGTGAAAGCGGTCAAGGATGCGAGTCTGGTAGCAGGGCGCCTGGCGAAATTGGTGAATGATACGGGTAGCTTTGAGGCTTTGTATGGGAAGCACGCGGATGGGGAACTCTCATCCGCATTTGTATAGGAAACACAAGGCGGAATCCTCTCGGCCTGTGTTCAGTGGAATTGTTTTTTAGGCCCTTAATTACTTTGTACAATTCATATGTGTCTTAAAGGGACTAGGAAAATTGTTTCAAGCTTTTGGTAGTTGATAAAGGTCGTCGAGATCAATCAGAAACACCTAAAATTTCTAGGTGACACCACCCCGATTAGGGTGTTCTAATTACCCTCTTCTGCCTATGGTCATGATTTAGTTTTGACAATTGCCACAAAATCATGAGTGGCGCCTCGAATCTTTACGTCACTGGTTACCTACAGACTGGTACCCGGTCCTAACTATTTTACATTGGACTTACTGCACAGTAAAAGAACTCGCAGGCTATCACGCTGGAGTGAGCACAGATTAGGAATGTTGTGAAAAGATTACATAACATTATCGACATAATCTCTGTCACATAGAGTGGATATACTTGACACATGAAGGCACACACTGTATACATGCTGGATTCAGC